>VYZR01036601.1:53317-72229 GCA_013400675.1 Oxylabes madagascariensis
TATACCAATGTTTATGCATCAGTCTTCACAGTAATCTGAACTGTTTAAACTTCAGAAGGATGGATCTTGTGGGTATTTAAATATTCTTTGCCTGCAATTAAATGATAAAAGTTCAGTAAGTACAGTTTGCTTGTGGCTTGAAAAGTGTTTTTTTCTAGGTTCCCTCATACATAACTCGTATCACTGGCATTTGGTGAACTGTAACGTAGTAGAAATGAGGAACGTTACTACTTTAACTATAAAATAACTATGTCATGTATGCAGTAAGCATGAAACATGGGGGACTAATGGGACTTGTTATTGATGATGCTGAAAGCTAAATAACCATTAGTATTAAATCTTATGAATAGACTCTTGTCTTTCATCTTACCTCTTCAACCAGATAAAAGACACAGAGGCTATTTAGATGTCATAAGAATAATTTGCTGAAATCCTTACAGACTTTAAAAAAAATTCTCTCTTCATGTTGCTTAGTGTTTTGTTGTGTTCAAAGAAATGCCAGTATGCTGGTGCTGAAAGAAGAATAGAGCAGAAATCCAGCATTATGTGTGGGTTTAGGCTTGTTAAAGATTGAATTGAAATAGTGTGCATCACTTCTCTGCAAAAATTTCTTCTTCAGATTTAAAAATATTTATAGAAAACTCACCAAGCCTGAAAATTTCCAAGAAGCCTTTTAAGACCATAGTATAATAGAGCATTGTCAGTGTTAGTATTTTCCTAACTTCGTTTATTAGATTGTCATGAATGTTTTCAAATGGCTGTAACATGTTAGAAATACCTAACTAAAAACTTCCTTACAGATATTAACTTTATTTAAGCCTTCTAGTCACCTAAGAATAAAGGTTCTTAAAGATTTAACTTGCAACCTTCTTCATTTTAATAAAAAATATAATAAAATNGAACTGGACAGCTGTGGTGTTAATACTGTGTTGCTGGTACATTTCTTTGGAAAACAAGGAAAGGAAAAACTTCGCTTTTCTGAGTTTTTCAGGTATTTTTTCAGCTAGGCAAGCCTAACAGGAGCCAATCTTGTTCCTACCCCCCATGCTTTACCCCAACTCTGGCATTTATCTGATATAACACTGACCTGATTCAGAAAATTAGGCAATGAAGTGGAGATTATTCCTGATGTTGCATGATTGAATTCCCCATTTAGCACCTAGAGTCTGCTGTCTGCAGGAGCTGAGCACTGTGATAACTCCTAGCAGCAGTGGGCCAGGAGGGTTGAGACTCCCATTCTTGGCAGCTGTGCAGTGGCATACCTTGAAACAATGTGATTCATGGGTATTTTTTGTGACCAAATCACAAAAAAAAGTGACTTCTAATGAATTAAAAAGTATTTTCTGAGCTGAGATACCTCCTTTCCCATTACAGCTGTCATGGTAAGATAAAGGCAACTTCTCCACTTGCTTCAAATTCCAGCTTCTGTTAAAACTTTCCCCGTGCCTTTTCCTCTACCCTTTGAACTACTTTTGCAATGGGACTGTGCAGATACCTTTTTGGATCTTGACACACATATTGTAGCATGACATCAAGAGAAGATTCTCTACATCAGTATTACCTTTTCTACGAAAATAATCAGTCATTTACAGACTGCAAAAATAAAGTAGAATTATGTGTTTTGCTTCAGTTTGTATTCAGAAGTGGACAATGTGTGGCAGCCCTCCTAAAAATGAATGTTTTTGCAATCAGTAGACTAAAAAGTGTTTGGCTTCAGTGGCTCTGGTACATACCAGTCTTCAAATAAACAACCTTTCCCTTTTGAAGGCCTCAGTTCAATAGGAATCTAAGTGAGTAAAATAAGTTTAAGATGTCTCCGGCTCCCTTTTCTATAAATACCATAGATCCTCTCAATGAAACAAAAGGCAGAGAGCACCAGTAAAAGGTTGTGTTTGCATATACAGTGTAAACTGAAAAGCCTCAGGTTTTAGATAAAATCCTACATTGACCCAATGAGGCATGACATTGATGAAACTATGTACCTTGTACATTCAGAACACATAGGTTAAAGACCTTTGCCTGCCACACAGATAGAGAGGCCTGTAATCAAAATCAAACTCCCACATCTTGCTCTTAAAATTTGTGGGATAAGTGTAAGGTTTAATGCAGGTAATTTTTCAACAGTGGCAGTTATGTTTCGTAGGGCTGGAATGTGCCTCTTTATCACTGCGTAGACACTCCATCTCAGCTGCAACGTGACAGTGGAGTTTGTTTAACACACAGAAAGGTGAATAAAAGGATTGCTGTCTTTTTAACCTCTGTGAGGATATCACCTTTCACATGATTTTATTTGCAAGTAAATCAAGCACATCATTTCTGGGTTCCTATTGTTCAGGGAAAATGTGATTTCTATCTGATGGCCTCTCATAACACTTTACCTTCTGCGGGAAGCTATTGTTGGCTGTTTGATCAAAGTGTCATACTGTTTTTACAAGAGATGACTGATGAGCTGTACAGACATAGATCATTGTCAAAAGCACAAAATAATGATGGTAAATGCTTTTATCATTTTCCAAGTTCTTGCCTAGAAAGCTTTTCCATTGATCAGTGTAGTACCTAGTAGAAAGTAGACGTGATTATGTTTGATTAGGACGCACTAAAACTTGTCACATTAGTTAAATACACAGATATTGGTGTGCTTCAGAGTCCTTAAAACTGGGGGGGAAAAAAAAAAGCCACAAAAAATGTAAAAATAATCTCCCCCAGAAAACAGCAATGCTTTCATTCTGAAATTTCCCTGTACTTACATGGGAATTCTGAAAGCTGAGACTGCTGTTCTCATCTCATTACCTACTTATATTTTCCTCATGCTCCCTCTTCTCAGTTTGTCTGGCATTAAAAAATCCTTTTGTAAGTGTGCAACCATCTGTGTCTACATGTACACCAGTATTGTCCATGCCTTTTAGCCCACAGTCCAAACATTTTAAA
The DNA here is from genome assembly GCA_013400675.1 of Oxylabes madagascariensis. NCBI lineage: Eukaryota > Metazoa > Chordata > Aves > Passeriformes > Timaliidae > Oxylabes > Oxylabes madagascariensis. The sequence continues at coordinate 56,246 of VYZR01036601.1, forward strand.
AATGTCAGACAGCCACAGTCGACACACCAGGGCAATTAATTTTCCCTGTTCTCTTTTCTTTGATCTTTTGCCCACAATAAAAGGTGCTTTTCAGGGCAANCACAAAGAAAATGGAAGCTGTCTACATCTCTTGGGGCAATGTGAGGCTGATGTCAACCAGTTCTTGTGCCTCTTTTCCTACTGCCCTGAACATAGGAGGCATGGTGAGAATAGAGAGGGAAAATGGTCAGGCGTCTGTCTCCAGCTGGAGCTTGCTTCTTGGGAGATCATAGGTATTGATACACACACAGGCAATCCTCAGGCAGTGTTTTCACCAAATATAAAGGAGCTTTCAGAGATCTTCAGACTTCTTAAGGTAGGACTCAGGGAACACATGTTCAGCTCCAGACTGCTAGATGAGTTCTTTTTAGTTGTATTATCCTTAAGATGAAGACATTATAGTAATTATTAATAAGAATTTAGAGTTTCAAAAGCAAATGTTTCCCTGGCAAATGTTGGGAAATATAAATTTCTGGAGTATGTTTATGCATATCACTACTAAAGGTGTGGCCTCTTAGTCAAATACAGCTGGAACGGTATTCTTCTGTAGCATTTTAAGAAAATAAAGAAGAATATGCAGTAAACCTTAAGTCATGTAACAAAAAGGGTAGATTTAATACAGGAAGCACGTCTTTCTTCTCAGAAGATCTGAACAAGTTTCTATTTCAGATGACACCACTCAGTTTTACACCTCAACAATAATGTCATCTTCTAATACCGGGTCCTGTCTTAGAGAATGTCCCCAGAATTCAAGGCTTTTTTATTCTTTTGTATGGATTTCTCCTGGTTTTTGATACAGAAATAATTTTTGGTCTTTTCCTTCCAAAAAAGTTTAACTTGTGCTTTAATTTCCAACTATATCAAATGTACTATCTTTTATTCTGAATAGAAAACTGTTCCATTTTCTAGGTATAGGAAATATTTCTTCCTGATAGACACTGGGGATTTTTTTCCCTTGAAAAAAGTCCCTTACTGATCTTGTTAAAGTATGTCTAATCCCAAATAAAAGAGAGGACAGTATTTCACTCCCTAAACAGTTTACGACTGCTGTGATTTTTTTCTGTAATCTGTCCCCAAGCAAGCTTAAATGTCTCACATTCTCCTTGAAGCAAAGAAGAAAGTGCAGAGAGTATGGAAAGGATATTCAAAAAACTCTCTGATTGTTGTATTTTTTTTCTGGGATGTCTTACAAAATAAGTACTTCCCAGTATGGGTAAGCAATGGGCATCTTTTAATTATATGCAGAAAATTAGTGTTTCTGTCCAGTTTGTAATTTTCTTACCTGATTTCTTGCTTCCAAACTTTTCATCAGTTAATAGAATTTTGTACCAGAAATATTCTTTAATTATAGTTCTTCTTTAATTTCTGCTTTAGATTGAAGGTGGCAAACTGTATAACCATACACAGATTATGCCTTTTCCTTACCTATCCTGTTTCTTTCCTTCAGTATTTTGAATTCCTTGATACATTTTATTTGGAAGCTTTCATTTAAGAAGCCAGAATGGTCCAGGCTGGACCCCACTGCTAGTGCTGACATTTTTGGGGGGCTGTGGTATGTGTGTGCCAGTGCATGGATGCAGGATCTCTTTCAGGTATCATCATCAGCCAGCAAGCCGTTCTTCTGCTGTGATGACAGCATGTACATTTTCAGTGATTTTCATCTGAGGATTTGGAATTACTTTGCAGAAATAGGGTATGGTTGCCTCCTTACTTGTCTCTGTTACTACACTTCTATATCTGTGTGTGCATATAGAGAGAATCATAATACACAGAGATTACATCAGTTACAGCCAAGATCAGGCAGTGAGAAAGGGGAGAACAACAACAGCAAAATCTGGCTTCATTATATTCCTGTCATAATTCAATCTGAGTATTTCCCAAATACTTAGTAAAGAGCTTGAGAAAAATATTTTTCTTCCTTTCCTGTGAGCTTAGCATAAGAGTAGCTCGGTTAGTTTCTACAGAGCAGTTAAAAATGAAAGTGAGTTGTTTGGTTTGGAAATGCTAAGGACAGTAAATCAAAGAGGGTTTTGCTTGCAGTTCTGAAAATGGTGAGATTGATTAACTGTCTTAATGCTTGCAAACCTGAATTTACAAGCATAGATCTAAACATTCTCTAAAGGTTAATGGTCAAGCTTTTATTAGATTTTTCTATATTCTGGTTTAAAAGTCAGATTGTGAGAAGGCATCCTGCAGCTGATTTGCCACAGTCCTTTGGTGGAGAGAGGGTTATCAATTCTTCAAAAGGACTTTGGTGTCCAAAGAGGAGCCCAAGCATGGTGTGGTATGTGGGGTGGTATATCCACCACTATCTTTGTTGTTAGATTCCCTTCCTATAAATCAGTGCGACAGGAACTGGTCAGTTCTGTATTAAGAGTGTTAAAGCTCTGCACAGACAGTTCAGGTCAAGAGGTGGAAGAAAACTTTCCCTAACATTTCTTTTAGTTTTTCAATGTACTTCTTTGTGTGCCATAAAGAATACAATGCTAGCACTTCTCCATTTGGAGGGGGAATAGCTGCATTCCTGAGGTCTCCCCTCTTTTATTACATTTTCACTTCTGTTTGTGGTGGATTAACACTATTAAAGCTGAGTTGCCAAAAGCCTTGGGAGACTCCCTCTTTCTATAGTAGAGGCCATTACAAAATGAGGGATAAATCCTGATAAGGTTTCTGGATGCTGTTTTAACACGATAACGAATTTGGCCATTGGCCTTCAACGTGGGTGTTTTAGAGAGTGTGGATGAAGTGGGCTGTCTTAAAGAAAGTGCTCTCTGTTCCTAGCCTTTTCACCATCCTAAAAATTTATGGTTTACCTCTCCTTTTTTGTTACTTGGAAACTTAGAGCTTTCTTTTATTTTCAACCTACTATTAGCGTAAGAGTATTCCCAGTGTAATCATTTTTTAATTGTAGAGCATATCTATAATCAGAATCCTCTTCCTGTGCTTGAATTCTGACTCCCTACAAAGTCCCCAGCCAAGATCCCACTGACTTTGGGAGAGCAGGAATTTCATTCTTGTGCTTGTTTTTCCCAATATCTGGATACATTTTGAGGACTTCACAGCTGAAACTCATTGCACTGTGATCCAGAAGATACAAAAGCAAGTATCCCTAGTGGTATCTTGACATTTACGTATCAAGTTTTACTTCCTAACCAGAAAGTTATTTTTAATAACTTTTAATAACTTGTACTTAAAAAAAAAAAAACTCATTAGGATTTTTAACTCTCACATCTGGGAATACGAGTGACCTAGAATGCTGATGCGATGATTCACAGTATTTTAATTTTTGTAATATGGGAAACTATCACATAAATTTTAAATTGCACGTTTCAGCTACTGCTCCAAGTAGGATTTGATATGGCAGGAAAGCTTCCCACTCTGGCTTGCCAGGAACAAGCCTACAAGTTGAAATGAACTTCAATTAGAAGAGGGCGCAGAAGCAAGAACGCACTGAAAATGCCGCAGCCAAACCCTTCACTGTCTGCTCTGGCTTTGCTGTCCCTTTCAGCAGGCTGATGTGTGCAGCTTGGTGGGCTCCTTCCTCATCATGTAGGAATGATTGATCTTTCAGCTTTCCTGCCTTTATTGGGTGTGGCTAGAGGGCAGGTCACCAAGGCTTGTCTCCTTAAGGAAATGTAATATTCAGAAAAGGTGGAAGAATCTGTTTCTATGCCGTTGCCTGTGGCTAGCAACCAGTAAAGCAAATGATTGAGAGCTTGCTCCCCAAGATAAACAGCTCAAGTCTCAAGACCTTAAGTCTGTTGCAAAATATGTCCACCTTTATTAGATAAAAATCCAAGAAAATAAAACACATGTTGTCTCGTTTCCCTGCATCCCAAGTTTTAGGCATATTTCTGTAAGTGACCTCATTTTCAGCAACTTCTCCTCCAGACCAGACATTACATGAGTTGGAAACTACAGTCAAAGAAATTGTTCTGCATGGTCTTGGCTGTGTCTTCCAGCCAATTACAAACCACACATCCCAGATACCATCTCCTCCTTGTCTGTGATGGCCACTCTCAAAATGCAGCCAAAGTGGCCCTACTCAGTCTCTGCTGGGCTGACTCCATGTCTGGTCTGCATGCCAAGTCCATGCTGTTCTCTCCCTCTGCACCTCGACCTCCCTTCCCAACACCTGGGCAGACTCTTGGGGTCTGTGGGTGCAGCAGGGCTGCTTTTGTGGCAGCCCATGGAGCCAGTGCCCCTGGCACACGCTGGCTGTGGTGCTGGCAGAGGCAGCGGTCTCCTTGTGAGTTACGAAGACAGGAGCTGGGCCTGAAAGCAGAAGAGTGCTTTGCAAGCTGTGCAAGGCAGCTCTCGCCACTCTGCAAGAGAAAGGGCTGTCCAGTCACACTGGTTGCACTGCCTGGTCCTTGCGTGTTTCATCCACTTCTGAGAGGGAGAGCCAGGGGAATTGAAAGTCTGTCAGGTCTTAAGATGGACTCTGGTGAAACACCTTAGTGTTTGGCTATACTGTAGAATCCCCTTTACTAGACCAGAAAAAGGCACATACAAAATGTGATTGCATTTTGAACTCCTTCTCATTAATTATGCTAATTCAGCCCTAGCCTGAAACTTAAATTCACCTCTACTATCATGCTTTCGTTTACCTGCATGTCCTGAGCTGTGAAGCATTTGTTGGCCTTTTCTTTGCATGTGCAGGTCTACCTGTTAGAGGGAAAAATACTAGAGAGAGCTTATGCTGCAGCAGCAGTCTTTAGCTAACCCCTTATAGACTTCATAGAGCTTCAAGCTACTAATTGTCCAAGTGATCTCATTAAAGAACTAAAGATAGCTGTGTGAACTCAAATGCTGTAATTTCAAGGGAAAGAATTCAAACCCAGTGAGGCCAGGCAAACACTGATGAGCAGATGAGCCTCTGCTGATATTGGCTTCACAGACCCTTAGCTGTCCTCTTCTCCAATTAATTGCTTTGTCCCAATATAGGAGTACTTCATTCCCTCCTGTCAATAATTTCTGCAACTCAATAAAGCAGGGTTCTTTAGAAATACAGAGGAGATTCTGGCAAGCACCAGTGGTTTTAGCCTTTATTTAAAAATCACTAGTTTTTGGATTGTCCCATTTCTGAAGTGGAAAATATCAAATGCATCACACCGTATTGTCTGTGTTAACTTTTTCAAAATTAATACTAGCCATGTAGACCAAACTGGGGAGACTTGAAGCTACAACTCACAATTACAGCCCTGTATCTGCAGGTTGTTACTTGCTTCTTGTCATACTTCTTTCTTTCTTTCCCTAAAGAATGGGTGTCTCCTAAAAACCTTGATGTTGACTCTTTCTTTTTTCAGGCAGCTCTCTTCTTACCTTCCCAAACCCCTGCAAAATTTTCTGTGCTCTTCTGAAGTCTATACAAGTCAATCCTCTCTAATCTATCCTCTAGTGAGCACAGAACTGATTCACCATACCTCTGTATGTAGTCACAGTCTTTGATACTTTCAGTCGTCTTCTCCTACAGCAATGATTTCAGGTTTCCTTTCACCTTTGTGATTATTATGGCCTCATCTTTTTAGGCACTTTGCAATCTTGTCATTCCTCTCTTATTAATATGAAACCTCATAAATCATGTGTCAGGCCTTCAGTTACCATGTCCTTTTTCATTCATTCATTCCTTAGGCTGCTGCCGTACCGTTTCTTTTATCTCCTTATCTGTGCATTTTTAAACACGAGTAAAACCGAGATGTCCTGTGCGTCCCGAGGTTCTGCAGGCGGCAGCCGCCTCTGCGGGTCGAGAGCGCGTCCTGCTGGTGTCGTTATGGAAATGCAGCCCTGGAAACAGCCGCGAGCACCGGGAAAATTAAACCAGCGAGGGGATTTTAAACAACAAGGTCCAAAGTCTCTGTGGCTCAGAGCTGGTGTCTGCTGCACTTAGTAGCTTAAGGTAGTAGTGGTGATACAGGGATGGAAGTATCAAACGGATAATGTCTGTTTGCACTTAGATTCATGGAAAATCTGCAAACGGAAGTCCAAGAAATGGAATTCATAAAGTTTTCAAAGGGCTTGAGCGTCATGAGAAAAGAAGACTTTGCGGCATGGTTGCTGTACTTCACTGATGAGGAAAACAATGAAATTTACTGGCAGAATGTGAAAGAAAGAATCGAAGCAGGAGAGGTTGGTACTCAAAGTATTCTTTGTTCTGTTTCCTCCTTTGTGTGCACAGGTTTTTATTTGAATGTCGTTGTCTAATGAGGTAAGCAATTGCCAAATGAATTATTGCAGCCCTTGAATTTTATACAAGTAAGAGCAATGATAATTGGCCAGCTGAGAAATACAAATACCAGCAATGAGTAGGCAGTCACATCTGAACACTAAGTCCCACCAGATTTAATGACATAGAATAACTGGGATTTGAATGTATATTCATTATATATCGTCTGAATTCTGTGATACTCTAGAACATCAGCTTGGAAGAATTCAAGACTTTCTGCAAGTTTACAAATTATCTGGAAGACTTTTCTATTGCCATGCAGATGTTTACTGTAGCCAATCGTCCTGTTAAGCGGGGTAAGTGCTGTACACCTTTTGTATGGGTTTTTTTAAAGGAAAAAAAAATCATTTTAATTATGGCGTTAATGTAAGTGAGTTATCCCAAAGTACCACGGTGAAGTCCAAAAATATTATACTGCTCTGTATTTGGACTTAGTTCTATTTCATGAAAAAGTAATAATATAAGGTTTCCAAAATGTTTTCATTTAAAAGTTCTAATGTGCTGTCATATGTGGATTAATCACAGCAGACTAAAGCATGATCATAAAATGGTTTGGGTTGGAAGGGACCTTTAAAGGTCATTTTTCCAAACCCTCTGCCATAGCCAGGGAACTCTGTCACTGGATCAGGTTGCTCAAATCCCCACCCAACCAGACCTTGAACACTTTCAGTGATGGGACAGCCACAACTTTGTACAGTTTCTTCTTTATGTCTAGTCCAAATCTACCTTTTTTCAGTTTGAAAGCATTTTTTTTGTCCTGTCACTACAGGCCTTGGAAAAACTCTCTTTCTTGTAAGCCCCCTTGATATCGTGAAAGTCCACAATAAAATTTGCCCTGACGTATCTCTTCTCCAGGCTGAACAACCCTAACTCCCTTGGCCTTTCTTCACTGAAGAGGTGCTCCATCCCAAAAATTACCACATAATTTTTGTGGCTCTCCTCTGGACTCACTCCATGTCCTTCCTGTGCTGAGGAGGATGTGTTATGCAATTATGTCTATCAAAAAGAAACAATGTCGAAAAGTGGGGTTTAAAATAAAGATTTCAAGGAGGGAGTTGCTTCCTTCCCATATATGAGAAAGATGAGCAATGCATCAAAAGTTTTATGGACGTACAAATGCTTTTTTGTTTTAATCCTGAGGTTGTTACTTAGTTGTTACTCTTGAAGTACAAGTCTCATAAGTTTTTTCAAAATAGCAACATAAGTTCTGAAGGAAATGTGAGGAGGTATTAACATTCATTGAAATTAATATTTGATTGGCTCATATGAAAAAAGATGAGAGATGTGAGAAGACGGAAAGAAAAATACATATTCTTGAAAGATAAAATGTTTGGATGGGATTTGAACCAAAGTAAACTGGGGGATTTACAACTTGTGACTTTCACTACTCTGTTTATGCACTGAACACAACTGTAATCAAAAGTAGTCAGCTGCTGAGGTAACTCACAGGTGTTACATGCCTGTATGTCTAATTTTCTCATTAATTCTTTGTCTATATTATATTATTTATAATATATGGTATTATAATAAATAAAAAATGTTACAAAAGAGGAAGCAAGCTCAAGAATGCATGAACTGAGGCCTCCTAATAGTTTACTAGTTTACACATCCCAAATTCTCCAGTAAGGATACTCACAAGCCATTGTAAATTGGACAGAATCCTGCTATTTATAAGCTTTCCATTTTCTTTACAAGTTCAGTCACCTGTGATGTAATATTATGTCTTTATTAGCTGAGTTCAAGAGAGCAGTGAAGGTGGCAACAGGACAGGACCTTTCAGATAATGTTTTGGATACCATCTTCAAGATTTTTGATCTAGATGGAGATGACTGCCTCAGCCACAGCGAGTTTCTTGGAGTCCTGAGGAACCGAATGCATCGAGGTTTGAGGGTAACAAGCTAACATAATTGTTTGTAAATACCACAGATGGTTGCTACAACTCTTGTAAATGCTTCGTAGGAACACAGGTAAAGTTAATGAATAGAAAAAGATTTATATATTTAAACTGGATAGTACTTACCATGTATGAATCTGGGAGGAGTGCTGCCACTAAGAACTTGTTATTACACATGTGAACTACGGAACAGCAGCACAACATTATATGTTGTCTTTACACACTCTGGGAATAGGAGTTTTTTTCGTGTAAATGCTAAACACACTTTAACTTTATTAACAGGTACCGCAGCAGCAGGGCATTCAAGGTTTCTGGAAGTGTGTGAAAAAAGAAAGCATTAAAGAAGTCAAAGAACTGTGGAAGCAAACTGGGAAAAGTCCTTTTTAAAGCACTCCAATTTTCTTTTGCTTAAGTGGTTTTTCTTTAGAGGAGTTTGTCTGTCCTGTTTACATAATAACTAAATCAAAAATGTTCTTTTTATAGCTATAGTTCAAGTTTAATTAACCCAGACTCTAATGCAATAATTTTATAATCGTTCCAGTGCAATCAGTTTGGTTTACAGAACTGGTATCGCTTTTGACCTCTATACAGAAATACTCTTGTTCTGAGGAATAGTGCTCTTCACTGCTCTGTGGAGTCCAACCCTGCACTGTAGGATACAGCACGCACAGGATTGAATAATGGCCCCAGGCAGTAACATCACAGCAGTATCATCTCCTGTTAAAGGAGTGGACATCATCTCAGCCACTAACACAGCAGCTCTCCTTATCCAGCAAGGGCAGAGGTCCACAAGGCAAAATCACTTGCACAACACATTTTAAACCAAGTTATCCTAAATGAAAAAGGAAAATTCACACCTCGTTATGGGGATATGCTCATGTGCTGGTTCCTGGTGCTTGATTCCAGCAGTTCCTGTGTGGATGTCTGGTTTGTCTGCCTTCATGATGTCAATGCTAAACTGGAAATACAAGACTGATAGGCTTGATGCAGGGTTCAAAAGCTGTACATTCATCAGTGAGTGTGCATTGAGTGTCTCAGACCTCTTCCACGTAGCATAAACGAGAAGAAAAAATCCTCATTCTATCAAACACAGTGGTAGCTACAATTTGACTCATGGCTATTTTACTTTAATTGTATTTCAGGATATGAATGCGTAACAAGTAGTTGTTTTATCACACTAAAGGTTGTGACAGGGAAACCTGAAGTATCTCAGGAATTCAAGGTTATAATAAGCCATTGTTGAGGTAATATGTCGAGTAAAAAACCAAATACAAATATTTATTACGCCAAATGCAAAGTTAGACCTAAGATCTTAAACACTAAAAGGAGGAACAAATCCAGACTAACACTTAGAAATTACAGATTAACATTTTTTAGCAATAATACAAGGTGCATCTCTGTGTACACAGGTGTTCACATTACCTGTTTAGTCTTTCTTACAATCCCAGGAGCCAATAGCCAGGTCCAGATCATTCTTCCTGGTTGGCCACGATATATAGGAGGTAGACTGCTCTTTAAAACTGTCAAGGTTCTTCCTCTTTCCCCCACTCAGTTGTCTGACTTGTCTTGGCTAGGGTGAAAGCTTAACCTTTCAGGACAGGTTTGTGATAATAGACTCGAAACATGGACTAGAGAAATGTCTCAAGAAAAATAACCAAGGAATCTCACCACTCCGTGAGGTAATATCCGTCACGTTTTTGTATGACATCAGCTATGTTTGCCTCAAAGTTGTAAATAAGCTCAACATGTGATGCTTGGTTGTCATTTCTTTGGGTTTTGTGAGAAGAGGGGAAATTTCCATGATAGGTAATACATCAGGGCAGCTCTCTATCGGTGCAGGACAGGAGAGAATGCATTGGGAAACCCTAAAGGTCCCACCTAAGGAATACTGAGAATGTGTTTGATGTGTCAGTAGCTGTCACATTTGTGCTGAGGACAAGTCCTAGTGCCTGAGCCTTGGCATAGTGATCTCTCCTAAGGAACACATTGAGAGGCCAGCAAAGCAACTCTTCCCTCATGGCCTCAGATTGGAGCTTTAATCTAAAGTGTTAAAGAGAAAATGCTTGTAGTCCTGTCATGGACATGCACCCAGAACAAGACCATGCCTGTGGCGATGTCCTGAGACTGTCTGGAAGATCAGGCACCAGTGACCATCAAGGATCCCTTTTCCCCCAAGAAAAAATCCAAATGAGATTAACCATGTGGAAAGAATCTAAATGCAGTAAACACCTCAGCCTCCTCCCCTCACACTGAGCTCATGCAGTGCTATGTGGGCAGCAGGATAGCAGGTGGCTGGTTTCCTTTGTGTGTTTGGAAATTGTTGCTTCTGGTGGTGGGAGCAAAGGTGGGGCAGTGGGACTGGCACCAGAGTACCACAGCCAGCTGCACTTCACTGAATTATAAAAAACATGACACTGTTGAAAAAGCTTCCATGGCACAAAAGTGTTTGTGCGTTCACCCAAAATGTGCCTTGTGCCAGCTCTGGCTTTAATGCAAGGCTGCCTTTTATTTGTTGCTGTTAATATTTTGGCAAATCATTTTTACTTTGGAGTGGAAATTATTCCCTAACATTTTATTCAGTGTGAAGTTAATAGGTTTATGGTGTTTTTTATTGCTTTTGTGGTTTATTTTGTTTACTAATTACTTCCTTCTTACAAGCTCTTTGGTTTTCTTTTTGAAAGCTCTTTGGTTTTCTTTTTGAAAAATCAACTCATTTAGCTTTAGTGTATCTAGAAGTTTAATTTCTCAGTGCTCATTTCTATCTGGGTTTGTGCAATCAGCAGTATGTGCTTTCAGGGATTTCAAGATTTATTTTTCAGCAAAAGCTTTGGTGTCCAGTTCAGAGGAAAAGCAAAGATATTCTTGGGTTTTATACAAATTTTGTGTTTATCATAAAAAAAAAAAAAAGAGAGAGAGATGGATTGGAAATTAAAATAGAGTTATGAATCATTTTCAGAAGTTATCCTGAAAGTGCAGCTAGGAAGGAACTCCTTTAAAGGCCAGGGATGTCCAATGTCCATCCAGCTTGAAGAATCAGACTCTGTGTTTAATTTGTAAGTTTATTATTATTTGTCAACAAAAATGCTTTATAAAACAGTCTTAAAATAACTTCTCATTCTTAATATCTGAGATTGAAAGAGATATTTATGTATTTAGATGAACCCTGTTTTTTTAAGAAATTCATTCTATTTTCTAAGTGTTTGATGTTTATTTCCTTTTAGTCACTGTATGGTATTTGCAGCCTGTCTGTGAGCATTACTCAACACAATTTAGTTAAGGTTTGTGCCAGCTAACAATCTGAACATATTAGTTGTGACTTGTTGTAACATTAGGAACTCTTCCTCTGAACAGAAATATATAGAAAAGCTAAATAAAATTGATTTTTTTTTTAAATCTACCACATTGCATCTGAATTTATGTGGAATAAAGATGAACACGTTGGACATTGCAGAAGTCTCAAAAATTGATATAATATATCAAAAGGATACACAAAAGCAAGTGCAGTCACTTACAGCATATAACTTCTTTACAGAATTTTAGTTGTTGTATTCCCATAATAACACTTTTTACCTTTGTTTGTTTACTTTAGGATGATGTATAAGAACCATTTATTCTTCATTTCCAAAGGAAGCAAAGGCAAAAATGCCTTTGCAAAAAGTGTAATATACTAGAAGTAACAGAAACTCATTGGTTGTTTCTAGAAATTAATTCTGGTGTCTCAGTTTGTACAAGCCTCTTCCTAAAAGCAAAAGTCCCTTTGGATTCAAACCAAGTTGGCAGCAATGAGGAGTACATGTTCTGCATAGCAGACAAACAACCAGGCCATGGACTGTGGTGTCGTGGCACTTCACATGTTGAGTGCATAGAACAAAAAAAGGATGATTGCCCAATAAAGAGCAAGAATGGGAACAGCCCTGTTGCTTAGAGAAGTATAAAATTCAGTTATATTGACCATACTTTGACTAAAACATAAAAATGGATTGATAAGTGTACATCAAATTTTAAAAATACAGTTTTCTTCTCGTGCCAGAGTTCTCACAGTAGAGGGCAAGCATGCCTCATACCTTCAGTTTCATTTTTTCCTGTAAAATAGTCACAGCTGGGTCAGGAAATTTCTCCAGTGCAGAAAAAAAAACTTCAGTCATTCTAAACAGAAAATACGTGCCCAAATGATGTTGTGGTCATTATTAGTGAGATCCAAGTTGCCCCAACAAGCAGCTCCTGTAATGCAGTTGGTCACAAGGGAAGCGTGAAGATGAACATGGCAGACATAGACACAACTCTTCTAGTGCCCAGCTGGCCACAGAAGCTCCTCTTACAGAAGCTGAAGATGTCACCCAACAAGAAGCCTAAAGCCCTTTGCAGAACAGAAAATCTGAGAGACTTGAGCATGCACAAAATTAATCAGCAAAAAAAGTGCGTGTCTCTTCACTCACTTATTTGAATGTTTCCTGTTAGCTTTGTTTATTAAACAATTCCTAGTTGATTCAATAATAATAAAAAAAAAATCATACAACGTATGTGGAGAAAGATTTCCCATTAGGCTGGTGTTGGCTTAGTTAAAGTTTCCAGTTCATTAACTGGAGTGCCCTAGCTCAGAGCTGTGCTTGCAGCCTGTCTGCTGCTGCTCCTGCACACCGCATTGCAGGGAGCCTGCTCAGCACTGCTCCCACCTGCATGGGCTTAGCCACACCACCTCCTGCCCTGAAAAGTAAAAGGCTGGGTTTTTCCTCACCTGTATGTCCTTTGTGAGTTTAGATTGGATACTAGGGAAAAATACTTCAGATGAAGGGTTGTCAAGCACTGGAACAGGCTGTCCAGGGAGACAGTTGTGTCAGCATCTCTGGAGGTGTGGAACAGATATGTAGATGTGGCACTTGGGAACATGGTTTAATGGTGCTAGACGTGGCAGTGCTGGGTTGATGGCTGGACTTGATGATCTTGGAAGTCTTTTTTAAATGACTCTGTGATTCTCTTCTGCCTCTGGTGGAAGGCTGGCCTGCCTTTCCAGGCTGAGTGGTGGAAATAACATGGACAGTATCAGGCTGTGGGAGAATGGACACAACACCTCGCAGAACACTGTTCATGACTGGGTTTATGTTGGCCAGATTTCAGACACGCAGATTTGAAAAGCTGGGAGGAGGAATATTCCATAGGTAATTCAGAGGAATGTGTGGGAATTTTTCTCACGGGATTTCAGATGCAAGCTCACTGCTCTGAAACAGCCTTGGAGGGCCTGGCCTTTCTCCATGGACTGCAAAGGGAGCACAAAAGATGAGCCTCACTGGACTAAGCCTGTACTTTGTGAATGCCACAAGCACTTTCCTGGAGAAAGGATGTTCTACAGAGGTGTTCTACCACAACACTATGCCTCAGGTCCACTGCTTTAGGGGAAAATTTGTCAGTATTAATGTTTGCCCATGGAGCAACAGGTAGCTCTAAATCACCCCATAGAAAACCAATTGTTTTAATTTAGGACTTTCCAAGGAAGTGGGTTTAAATTTTCTTCTTTTTTCAGGATACAGTTTTTTTGGTTTAAATTATGTGGCCTCTTACAGTGTTTTAATCTACTTTGAAACTGATGCTATTGGAATGAGCAAATATTAATGAAAACATTGTGTACATCACTGTAATATACAGAAGGTAATTCCTAGAGGAATGGCAGATGAGTCACAGGGTAGATTACATTCACTATTGAAAAGAAAGGATACCAAAATATGATGCTTTGCCACTAATCTTTAGAAAAGGAGACTAATTAAATGATAAATCCTAAAGTTAAACAATGCTACTAGAAGAAACAGAAAGCTATTAGAATAAATTAAAAATTTAGGAAATATGAATATCAATGAACAAAAGGATGCTAGGTAAGCAAGGAATAAATCAACATGGCTGAAATTAGGTTTTTTGAAATGCTGTTTGACCAAAAATGCATCCTCACAATTTATAAATTTGATCAAATGCAAACAAGGGCTACTAATCACTGGTAGTTGGTGTGTACAAGATTACATAATCTGTACTAGAATGTGAAGAGCAAATACTTTACATAATCTCAGTTGGTTTTATGTGTACATCAGGAATGCCAAGCTTCCAAATAATTGATTTGTCTAATATTACAAGGAATAAATGAGACAAATTACAGTTTTGCTTCAGTCTCCATCTAAGATGTTGGGTTGCTTCAGCCTGGGGATTGCATGCTCCTGGAATTTAAGATGAGCTATTTTGAGAGGCAAAAAATACAGAAACAAATGGAGATTAAATTGTTGTGGATTATAAACTCTAAATAGTAACGAGAGAAATTCTGAGTAACAGGAGTGTTTGCAGTGCCTTGCTCTGGGACCAACAAACATCTGGAAGACTGCAACAGACCCTAATTGGTGCTGAGGCTGCAAAGGGAAATGTTTAACTTCTCTTACACATTTTTTAATGTGGCTAAAGCAGGTGGGCATCCAGAAGTGGGGGTGTGATGTGAAAATGGACAGGAGATGCCTTTTATTTTTCACTATTTGACAGTCATGGGATCCAGTGAGAGTGTGGTGAGCAGCTATTCCTACAGCATGGCATTCTGAGATGTTCTTCAGCTTCCCAGAGTCTGCTCCAAATGTCATTTCTTGTCCTTCCCCACAAATGAGGCAGGAAAGTTTGCACAAGCTGCACTGCAGCCATTTGAAGCTGAACAGGTGCTCAGCGATTCCTAGCAGTTTCCTTCCATCCTGCTTGGCTTCTATTCAAGGAGATGATTTCTACTCAAGAAGTCCTTGTAGAGACATCCCAGGTGGCTTTCAGAAGTGGAAGATGATAGTTCCTGCCAGCTGTGCCAAGGGGCTTCTTGTGCAGCAAAACTGCTCAGTGGGGGGCACGTCTGAGGATAAATTGTCCCTCTCTGCCACCTCACAACCTTGGTGTTGTCCTTGTTTAATTCAGTCTCACTTCAGTTCCTGTCATTATGGAAATGCTGCACAGAAATGTTGCTGAATAGTAGCTGGTCAAAAATAGTTCGTCCTGTTTATGCTGCAGCCACTGGCCTTCCCTCCTACCCAAGGCATCTGTCTGACCCAGAACAGAAATACCAGCTGTGTCACAGTGTCAAACTCCATCCAAACCACACGCGGTGGCTGTTCCTGCAGCTCAGCGTGGACCTGCTGAAAGGAGGGAATGTCAGCACACACATGGCTCCACTGATACCTCTGTGGGTGAAACTGGAGTCGGCATCAGCAGGGAAGACTGGATAGGGAAAATCATGTTGGATCCCTCCCACATCTTCCCTGGAAGAGTGAGCTGTTTGCTAAGTTCACTATGCTAGGGAAGATGTGGGGGGATCCAGCATAGCTAAGCCTTTTTATTCATGGCTGTGCTCCTTAGTCTTCATGTTAGGAATTGTGCTTATTGTGAAGGGTCATGAGGTTTTGTCAGGAAATCTGGTAGAAGCACAGCCAAGAGGATGGTCAGTGCACAGTAACAGCCAGCTACACACAGCACATACTTGGTATAAGTTGTTTGGAACTTTGCTTCCCTGGTCCAGGTCCCTTCTCCTTAGATTCCTGAAGGCTTGGAAGAACAGTGTCTCTTCACTGAATGCACTACTAAGAAACTAACACAGCAATTAAATAATTTAAGAGCACATAGAAGTATCAAACTAAGGTAAAATCAGGTACTTCTAAAAGCATTATTAACAAATACTATTTTGACACCAAGAATTTAAATCCTTTCCTGTTATCTTGAGGCCAAGTGATAACAGTCCCATGAGATCTTGAGGTAAAGCACATGCCAGCAGTTGTGGCATTAAGAAACAGAATCATTCTTTAAGAAACAGAATCATGGAATCATT
>VYZR01036602.1:15368-30097 GCA_013400675.1 Oxylabes madagascariensis
ATAAGGTTGTTAGTATGTTCTCTTGTAAGTAGAGTTCAGTACCACGGGGAAAACAAGGAGATTAATTCATACGTGCAAAGAATGACTTTTGAAGGATTAAAATGATTCTTGGACTCCTGAGCAAGAGAAGAAAAGTTTTGCTTCTCCTACTTCTGAATCTCTGAACTGATGTCTTCACTTTGCTGAGAATCCAGAATGTAAAATGCCAAACCACGTTTTAAAATATGTTTCTAAAAACATGTCACTACTATTTTTAATCTATTATTACTGCTGTAATTAGCTAGGGAAAGATTAAATAAATGAAACTATTTTCAGCCAGGAATCATTAGGCTATGTTTCACTGTCTGCCCACTTGAAAGACTGGTGATCCATCAAAAGATCAGCACAAACTGCCAGTAATTTACAGCAACAGAAGGACAAACAAGTCTTGGTGAACAGCAGCACTGAACTCAGAGAAAATGTTTTCTATATATTAGACTACTACAATTAAATAAAAATATAAGTTTAATCCATAGCAATGATTGTGAAACATTGTTATACTATGGTGTGACAAAATGCAGTAGAGCTACAAAGGGAAACACAGTGGGATGTAAAAAAATAGTATAAATAAGTAGCAAAGGCTACAATTTTAAATTTTTTTTAAACCAATTTGAACCGAAGAATGGTAACTGAAAACAACTGTAAGATTCACTTCAGACCAGTCTTAACTCAGGTTTTAAAGGACTTGTCCAGACACTCGCACAAAGATATTGAGATTAATGTTCAGCTGCCCCATTAGGCAAGCCTGTATTATGTGGTCCTTCGTGTACAAACCTTGAGAGTCTCTCAAGTCTGCAAGAGACGTCTACAATATCAGTTTGTCTAAATCTTCCCAGCTTGCTTCTGAAGGGCTAATTAGCCCAGAGGCAGATTGTGCTTCTGCAAACAAACTTTTATTTTACTGTATAGTAGTTTGGCCACTTTATTCATAGGTACTGTGATTTAAAGCTCTCAGCTATTCAAACGGTAATCAATGTTAATAGCAGTTATTTTAGCAACAACTTACTAAGATCAAACAATGGAAATCTTAGTGAGACTACACTACTTGTCTGCATACTTCCTCTGCTCCTGGTGGATTTAGAGCATCTCATACATTTTGATAAAGTAAGAAGGTTGCAATTTGTGTTTTATTTCTTTCACAGATCTTATGTAGATTATCCTTTTTTATGTTCTTTTTTTTTCTTTTTTTACCTCTTTATTTTTATTTTTGTTTTTCAATATATATATTGGAATCAATAAATCAGGTGTTAATCCAAAGTNCTCCTGGAGTTTTTCATTATGGGTTTTTTGTTTTTTTCTTCTATGTAAAAGTTAAGGTTTTAGTCCTCGTGGTTATGAGGCAAAACTTGTAAACATAACTTGAGTGCAATTGCAACATCTCAAAGCCAGGTGCAAAGGACAAAACACAGCTTTTTATTATTATGTGTGAAAAAAAATCTAGTTGGGTTATCTGTCTTATTTATATCTCAATGAGGCAATGTGTCAAATAACTATCTACAAATACACACATAGCCGTGTGATTCATTTCTGCAGGTGTTCATTGAGTCCCTTGTGTTTCTCAAGCAGATCCACATTTGCAAAGTAAAGCTCAACAAGTTTCTGAATGTTAATTCAATCATATTATTCAGTTTTGTCTTTCATGTCACACAAAATAAAAAATGGTTTCTGTTTGTTCTGAAGAAATACTGTTACTAAGAAGAAAAAAACAAAAAACCCATAATGAAAAACTCCAGGAGTTGAGTTCGTGCTTTCACCAGTTTATTTTCTACTTATTTTGTACTTCCAGTGGTCAGCAGAAACAGAATGATTTGTCCTGAAATGGTAAATCAGTCTGCATCTCTTACTGCTCTGATTGTATTATTCTTCTTAATGTAGAACTAACACTTTAAATTTTATCCACAATCGAGCTGCCATTACACTGGGATGCAAACTCTACAAAGTGGAAGAAAAATCAAGCTTTGTTGTGCAATTGGGAGTTCCCGACCAAATCCACATATCACATATATAAACTGAGACTCCTGCTCAGACGTCAAAATCTTGCAGTACTATTAGTTTTCTCAATGAAAACTGTCAAACAATGCCAGCTATCCCTATTTTGTTTTCAGTGGAAATCTAATTACCCAGTGTTCTTAATTCTGAATTTCTAGCATACTCTCAAAGTTCCATTAAAGTCCTGATGTTAGAAGAATTTTTTTAGTTTGCTTGCAGTGGAAAATAGCCAAAATGCCAACAGTATCTCCATCCACAAATTTTATTTGTTGTAACCCAGGATGGAAGGATTTTCATCTTCTGCTGTTTTATTCTCTCCTTATTTTCCAATAATAAAAAAACCTAACTAAAAAACCAAAACCAAACAAAAACAAACACAAACACAAACACAAACACACAAACTAACAAACAAAAACAACAACAACAACAACAACAAACAAATTGTAGCAGTGTTGCTATTGTTTTCCAGTGGCTCTGTATAACTCTGCCCAGTTCTGTTAGTGAAGACAAACTGACCTGGGAGGGTCTGGTTGTCTCTGAAACAAACAGTTAAGTAACCCGTGTTGTTTAATAAAGACAATTTCAATTTCAGAATAGTTTTTGAGAACAAATGATGGAACACAGTGTTTGCTTTAACAATAGACTTTCAAGTATTGAGCTGAAGAAGAGTGATCTGTAATAAAAAATAGTTTCTATCAAGAAATTTATATTCTTATTGTAGCACCTGAACATATCCAAATGCTCTTGTCATAGTACAAGCATAGATATTTGGCAATTGTTTTCCCAGGCAGCTTTAATCCTTTTTCAGGCATAAAACTTGTCATCTGATCATTGATTACTTTCTGAACTTTAACTCTTCTGAAGAATAGCCATAATAATTTAAGAAAAGTAAGTACGTATTATGGAACTGAAGACAAGTAAGTGAGAGGCTTCTATGTTTAATATCTTTGGTGAAGTTCAAAAGTATTTTGCATAATGGGTTTTAAGAAAAATCCATAAGAGCTCTCGGTACTGCCTCAAGAGAATGCTACAAAATGATTAAAAAAGAAAAAAGAAAATAATGTTATCCAAAACCAAAGAGGTTTGATTTTGCTTAAAAATAAGGAATGAGTTAGAATCATAAACTGCAATATAATCTCAAAACCTCATTTTCAAAATTGTTCCTAATTAAAAACAATCAAACAAAAAAACAATATTTGTATACCTGATCTCTTTCTCTAGAAATTATTTCATTTAATCAGTTTCTTTCCAGAGCACTACTTAACACTGATTTCAGTCACAAGAACCTGTCCCATTTGAGAGACAATATTAAATTTCACTCAGAAACCAACACTTTTCAATGTGAATAAGCATATAATGAATCTGATGACTGCTGAGTAAAAAATCGTCTGAAAATGTAAGTACTTCTGATTGATCCAATTGATTCATGACCCTTTCATAAGAATTTGACATCCCTTTTCAATTTCTTCATACAACTGTAAATCACTAAATAGAAAATTTATTTGATTTATCATTACACATTATTTACCTTTACTATTAAATATTGATATGAGAGATGCCTTCCCATCCAGGTGAATAACCTAGACATTACATACCTGTCTGACAAGAAATGGTGCCTTGGATTCAATCACCGAGTCATGAGACGTTCTCAGATCTTCTCAACAAAATTTTTGCCTCAACCGTTCCCAGTTCCTCCTATTTTCTTTCCTGAGCAGGAGGATGGGAACCAAAATTAGTTCACGTGCATCCCAGTGGAAAGTGTAGCATCCATTAGTTTGCTTATACTTGTATAATTTTAGTGATATCTAATTAAACTGTAGACCAGTGGGAGTTATTTCTGATCCCAGAAGTGGAAAAAAGCTTGTTAGTTCTTTTTCATTTGTCCTCCTGTCAGAATTACTGAAGTCCACTATAAAAATTAATATATCAAGCAATGGGAATTTTTTATATTTCTGGGGAAAATTAATACAATAGTATAAGGATCTCATTGTTCAGAAGATTTCATTTCAATATGTAAACCTCACAATTCCTAATTATGAATGTTTGCCTTTTACTCAACCATCCATTCTTTAGCTAATATTTGTGCAGACCAAATAATGGAGAAAGCAAGCATATCTTTTTGCTGTCCTGGTATTTTTTTAGTAAACTGTGTACCCAAATCCTTTTTCTCCTTTCAGCCATTTCAATTTTTCTTTTCCTGTTTCATTAACAACACACCAGCATGTATTGGTTTAGCATGAATGGTAGAAACCAATTAGCGATCTTCTTTAAAACTGACAACCAGATTGACCAATTGTACACCTCTGGGACGCATGGCTTACATAGAGGAGGACTTCAGGAGGCTGCCTTCTATTTTCTCTCCCGGTGGTATGGCCGGAGGTAACAGCGTGTGGCGGGCGGGCCAGGCCAGGCCCCGCTGCCCACTGGGCTTATGGGGCCAGGCTATGGCCGGGCCTGGTGGCAGCCAGGGAGAGGAGGAAAGAAAAGCCCCAACTATTAATATGTAGCAAGTGTTAAACTCGCCCTGGCAGCTGCTTACTTGCTGGTAGGAATGGGGGGAGATTCCCCCCCCCCGTCCCCTTCCTGGGCCCCTGGGAACGTCTCCAAGTTTCAGCCACCCCAGATGAAACCTAGCAGTGGAGGGGGAAGGCATCCATCAGTCGACTTAGCCACTGAGATCCTGGCTGTCGTTTCTAAGCTTTTTCTCCACCGGCAAGGCTTCAAGATCCTTGTGGCTGCCGCCCGGCAGAGATCGCGTCACCATCCGCAAGTCCAGGCAGGAAATGTTAACTCTTTCCTGACTGAGACTTTTTAAAACTCTAACCCTTCACAGAGAGAGAGAGAGGGAAGGCTAAATTAGAGATATTTAAAGAGACAATAGGAAGCTATCAAGGTCAGTAAAGGAAGAGTGACTTCTTAAGTGGAAGAGATGACAAGCTGCCTTAGTTCTAGGCTGAAAATCTACTTTCATTTGTGGTAACAGACTGTAATATGAATATGCTAGAGTATTCCTTTAAATCATGGACAATATGAATTAGGGAGAGGATTTTGTGGATTTAAGCAAGGGTATCTGTGATTTACTGCGTGAATATTGAGATATAAACTGTAATCTGGTGATCCTATGAGATGTTTGTACAGAGTGAGATGAGAAGACGCCTTTGGCACCAATGAAGAAGTGAGAAGATATCTGTTTCCTTAGGATGAGAAATCCTTTGTTTGTGGAGCTGTGCATCTTTAAAAGGTGAAACCTCAGTGTGAGTCCACGGGCCATATGTCGTCATGGGAAAGGCTACGTGACTGGGAGGTCCACAATTGCGGAAGTCCTAGGTGGGCTGATTTTGTGGGAGCTGGAAGACACAAACAGACTGTGTCTCTTGTGGAAGGTTACCAGAACAAATCAGGAGAGACTTCTCTCTCTCAAAGACTGAATGAAAGACTATTTTATAAGTGGTACTGACCTGGAGTTCTGAGTTCTGTCTCTTCACATTGTTTGTGGGAAAGTCAACTGTTGGTAGGGGGGAGGTGAGTACTTTGAAAGGTTTCAATTTTTTTTATTCTCAATTTTTTCCTTCTTTTTGGTGTGTGTTAATAAATCTAACTGTTTTTATCATTAAGTTAAGCCTGTTTTGCCTTTCTCCTAATTCTATTCCACAGTAGAAAAAAATATTTAGACCACTACACCAAATTTAGTGAGCAGAATTCGGCAAGTGTGTAACCACTACACAGTGTTATATTTTAAATATATCTATATTCTATAGATCTGCTAGCTATTTTTAATCCATATTGAGATACTCCATTGCTAGTGCCTTTCAGGTATGTCTTTATCATATCAATTGATGACAATAAAATATTTCTTTTAAAACGATCCTCATTGAAACAGTGAAAATGCTGAAAACAAAACTTTTCTGTTTCAGTTTTGGCATCCCAGTATGCCTTCCATTTCTTCTAGTTTCTCTTCCATTATTTTAGATCACATCTTTTGAGTTTTAACTAAAGATCCTTACTGAGTTGAGTTTTTAAACTCTGAGCTAAGCTGTGCATTGTCTGACTGTAATCCCTGTTAATTTTACAACAGGGCAAAGATGCTCATGATGTGCCTTGCTGTAAGTGAGTAGTAGCAGGGTCCTTGAGAGAGAACAAAATAACTAGACAATATATTTGCCCCCTGAAGACCCTCTGTAGGTGGTCAGCTATTCCAGATTACCTTTGCTGTCTGGTTTTTCTTGCTGGTATTATACTCTAGGGTACAGTGTTTCAAGACATGCTCAGTCTTTACGAATATCTAGTAACAGCACCACAGGGTTATTGCATATAGATCTTCATTCCATAAGGGATCACTTTGGTCATTTAGTCTGGCTTGCCACATCTACAAATTGTCTCCTAGAAAGCTTATTAAATGCTCTTGGCAACAGAGCCATTAGGCATAACCTAATGTTGAAAAAAAGTATGCAGCAAATTGCAATAACTTCCGGTAATGTCAATTGTTGGTTTTGGTGGTTTTTTTGTTTTTGTTTTTGTCGTTCATACTGTCCTCCTTGCCTGGTTATTTGGCATTCTGTTCCCACCTATGCTTCATAAAATCTTTAGCCAAGGCCATGGTTCTATTTAAATAAAAATCCCTTTCCATTTACTTTGACATTTTTGAAATTAGAATCCAGACACTGAAATGAAGGTCCTGTCTCATGTCCTTTTTCTTGATTCTTAGCTTGTCCTTTATTTAGCTGCAGGCTAGAACATGCTTGGAATTGCTTCACAGAGAAATTAGGGTTAGTGGAGTTCTGGCAAAACCTGACCACAGCTAGATTTCCATTTCACAGCTCTGCTTTTCAGGTACAACTTCATACATCACTGGTGTGATTTGTACATAGTGTACATAAGTGATATATAGAGTCAATAAACAGCTTTGATATTCCAACATAAACCTTATTTGTACTTGACTAACAGGGCTAAAGTAGAGCATTTCTTTATTTCCAACTTCTTTCTGGACCTACACTTCTGAAGAAGACGTGCATAAGTTTTAGTTCCAGGGACTTTGTACACCACTTTTCTTCATACACTTTCTAAAAATGCTTTTCAAATTATTTTCTTTTATTTAAAATCTGTGAGTTCAACCTAGGAAAAGGTAAAATAACTGTGAGTTTTCAGAAATATCAAGGAGCATGAAAAAGAGAAGGTCCTATGTTCTTTAGGTAACTTACTCCGTGAGTAATAGATAGGAGATGTGAATTAATTTTGCCCATTCTATTGATTTGTGCAGCCTATTAGAAAAGCATGTAAATTAATTTAGAAATCTAAAGCAATCAGAAACATTTACTGTTGACACTTTGCAGTTTTTATAAAGTATTCCCTTTTAATTTCCTCTTTACTATATTTTTTCTACTCACTCTGAATTCCTCCTTTTACAACAAAGAATATTCATATAGATATTTTAGTTGCCTTAATGGACAAATATTGATCAGTTATTCACTTAGGACTTGAGGAATACTGAATCCTACATGCTACCCTTCCTGGATGCATACTGTCCATTTCCATCCTGATGATTGATTGTCAGTGATTGGGTATTTCTACCCTATTAATACCAAAATTTTTGTCACATACAGAGGTCATAACTATTAAACTAAAATTAAGTTTTCTAAATCTTCTTTTTTTGGTTCTTAGTTCTCTTTTCACTTCTTTTGTGAAGTGTAAAGTCCTGTGAGATGTAGCCTATAGTTGATTCTGTAATGATTCAGGGCCATCAATAAGTAAAAAAAAAAACCACAAAAACTCCATGTAGAAGTTCTGACCTTGTCATATTCTTTTACTTCATTATCTTATGTGGAGACAATTTCTTCCTTAGTTTAGAGATTTTTTAGCTTCAGTTCTGAAGAGATGATAAAAAAATTTTTGGATTAAAAGTTTCATAGGAAAGAAAAATGCTTTGAATAAAGAGGTGTCATCATCAGAAGAAAGCAAAAAAGCAGCAATGGAAAAAAAGCAAAACTCCAAATATAAAGCAAAAGAAGGTGAACCATGGAAATGTAACACAACAAATATATTACTTTTGAGCATACATTGATGAAAGCTGTATATTTTAAGGTATCTGTGAAATACCATAACCCTTCCAGTTATCAAGATAGCAATGTTTTCTTATTAAGATATCTGCTGAAGATGTCCTATTTTCTGAAGCTGCAAGAGCACGTGACAAGCCTCAGAGACTTCCAGAAAGGTTTACAGATAAGTGATGGGCAAGAAACAGAATGGTAAGACAAAAATATATTTTTTTAAATTTCATTGTGGTGGGTTTTGTATGTTTGCATATTTTTGTTTTTGTAATTAATTTCTTTATTGTAATGCCTTTTGATCATCATAATACATACATAAATCACCTGGGATTCTTTCTGCTTATTTCAGTGGAGCTTGGATTAATCCCATACTTCTAGGTTAGGTGAAATAACTACTTAGCTCCTGACACTAAGAAGATTTGAAATCCTTCATATGTGTAAGAAATTCAAGTGAAGGATTCCTTGAAATATCTTCAAGTTTGTCTCTTTGTTACCTAAATTTTAATGTAGGCAAAGCAACGTAACAGAAACTTTTCTACATGCCTGTTCATGGCAATGTTTCGGGCTAAGCTTTTCAGAAGCAATTAGGTGAATTATGGACCCAGATCCAAGAGAAATTGAAGTCCAAATCCAATTGATCTATTGTCTCTTTCAGGCTTCTTTTCAAAGCCTTTTGCTTAACATTCCTTGCCTACCTGTTTTATTCAGATTGAATTCTGCAGCCTTTACTCAGTGAAAATCTCCATTACTTCTAAACTGTCAAGGCATCATGAAAAACATCTCAGTGATTCAATAACAGAGAAATCTGAGCATCTAGTTCTGTTCTCTCATCACTAAGGTCATTAGATCAAAATCAAGGGGATAATAAAGAGAAAGGAATGTTAACTATTTGTCTGACATAAAGGAGATATATTTTTCAATATTTGAATTGTAATTGTATATTTTATCCTAATGTTTGAGAACGTGGGATCAAGGCAAAATGTATGGTGGGTTCCTAGACATTTCTACACCTGGCTTCTTGGCGCTATGACAAAAAGTGACAGGGCAAGTCATAAAGCTCAAACCTGAGATCCATAAAGGGGAGAACCCAACAGATTCGATAATACTCAGACTTCACCTTGAAAATCTCTCCTGTTTCAGTGAAAACATTTTCCTCAGTACTTTTGATCTTCAAAGACTGTTTAAGGGAATCACAAGTCTTGCTTTGTCATGTTTGGTTTGAGTATTACCTCTTCCACATTCTTTACAGGATCACTCTTAAGTCATTAAGATAACCTGTCTCTCTTCAGGCGGACTTTTTTTCTTTTGTTTCCACTTTCATCTAAGATCAGGGAGTGTTTATCTTCTATTTAGCGCCTGTATTTTTTCCCCTGAAGAAACAATCATATCATATCTATGACTTGTGCTTTTTAAAGAGTAATATTACTTGAAATAAAAGAATTTAGAAGAAAAGTAGATCTGAAAAGTAAACAGTCTATGTTCAGGCCTGCCTTTCCTTAACGTTTTCTATCCTTGAGAACAAAATAATGCCCAACATGATCAAAATCTACCCAGAAAGTCTTTCTTTATGAAGTCTGGCATCTTTATGTTTTGTTGTTTCCATTCTTCATACTCCCATAATTACTTCCCATTAACCTGAGAAAATACCTCCAAAAATAAAATCTTGCAACACCATAAGCTTCTCCTTATCTGGCAGCATAGCAAATACCATGAACATTGATGATACGTTGAAAATAAGAATGTGGTTAATTCATAATGTACAGAACAGAATGGCTAAACAAAAGAGTTTGTGCTAAGTTTTGTATCCACATTAGCAGCATTTCAAGGTTTGGGGTTACTGGGCCTTTTTTAACCAAATACCCATTGATGGCATTAGAGACACATACCTTCTTAAAAGTAAGACAGCTATTGCTCTTTGAGATGTCTCCAGAACACAAACCAGAAACATTCAGCACGTATGATGACAAGATCCCCTTCAAACTCCCTTTCCTGTGATTATGAGATGGTCCAGGGAGATCCCAGCAAATGTGACAGCAGAACTGTGTCATAAATGCAAGGGGAAATGACCTGCATGCCAGATTCTGCTGCAGAGAGGTAAAGAAGCTCAGAAAGGTAGAGAAGCTCTGAGAGCATTGAGAATGAGATCCAATAGACTATAGATACCAGAATCTACACTTAATTGCTATCATTTTCTAACACAAGAAAATTAAGGAAATTTTTTTTATCATGTGCTCCTTATCCCAGTTCACCATCACTACTCTCAGAATTTACCTCAAGTGGCTAAAAGTCTTTCACCTTGCAAATCTATCTGAAATACTAAAAAGGAAGATATTCCCTCTTGAAAAGAAAAAAAATAAGGTTGTGAATCAGGAGAGTGGGGGTGTGGCATGTGTGTATGTGTCTGTGCATATATAGTGAATGTAATGCCCTTTAAAATGAGAAATAGGTGAATACTCTTAATAGATGATAATGTGAGATATGTGTTTTTTGTATACATGGCAGTATAACCATATAAATATTATGACAGACTGTGAGAAAGTGAAAAAAGTCAAGCAAAAAAATTTAGGGGCAAAAAGGATTATAGGTGAGCATAAGGAAGTACAGTCACCACATACCCTCAGTATTTCCTAATAAGTAAAATGTAAAATGTACAATTGAAAAAAAGCTTAAATCAGTAGATTGAATATGGATTGAAGTAGACCAGGTTTCATGAGGTGAAATGCCCTATTTTAAAAAAGAGGCTTATTGCAGATGAACAGATCAAAGGCTAATATTACTCTGTAAATATCTGTGTCTGTTAGTCCCTTTTGAGTCCACTTTTGCTGTACTCAGATTGGTGCCTTGGACTGGCTACCTAGAACNACAGCACAGGGTGCCAAAATTATAAAAGCTAAAAATTCAAGGCATCAAGATGAATACTCTTCTGTTCTTTTTAAAATAAAACTTAAACAATTATTGAGGCATTAAGAAGGGAAACATTTGATGCTGGCAGAGAAGGCAGATATTGGAAACTCTGGTGTGATCTTTTCACACTGTAGGAAATGTGTATGTGTATAAGCCAATAAATATTCATATAAGCCTATTCAAAATAAAGAAAAAAAAATGGTCCCTAAAAGAGACTAAAAAGAGTAAGTAAGATTCAATAAGATATTGAGAGAAAGAAGGCAATTAAAATAAGAGGGAAATAGGCAAGCTATACAATAGCAAACCTATACAACCCCTCCACATATCTGCCAGAAGTAGTTCAACCAGCTGTACAGGAGACATAAAAGAATTACATCAGCAAAAGAGTTAGTACCTGAATTACATAAAATTTAAAAGGAAGGAAATAGAAGAGCTTATTCCGGGGCAATAGTTTAATTTTTTCAAGTACTGGAAAGTATTTTTTTCTGTATAATCTTTTGAAAAAGATGACTCAGTAGGCTATTAATTCGTCACTGTTTATTTTTTCCTGTCATTATTTACTGCCTTTTAATAGTTTTTAGCTATGTTTTCATGTCTCATAACTTTAAGATGCTTTCCCTTCCCCAAACAGTGAACAAGAGTTAAAATTTCGGCCTTCAAGTCTGAGGGAATCCCATAGGATGATCTGTGTCCAGACCACAGTGGCTTTTTGGNGTATAAGCCAATAAATATTCATATAAGCCTATTCAAAATAAAGAAAAAAAAATGGTCCCTAAAAGAGACTAAAAAGAGTAAGTAAGATTCAATAAGATATTGAGAGAAAGAAGGCAATTAAAATAAGAGGGAAATAGGCAAGCTATACAATAGCAAACCTATACAACCCCTCTGCATATCTGCCAGAAGTAGTTCAACCAGCTGTACAGGAGACATAAAAGAATTACATCAGCAAAAGAGTTAGTACCTGAATTACATAAAATTTAAAAGGAAGGAAATAGAAGAGCTTATTCCGGGGCAATAGTTTAATTTTTTCAAGTACTGGAAAGTATTTTTTTCTGTATAATCTTTTGAAAAAGATGACTCAGTAGGCTATTAATTCGTCACTGTTTATTTTTTCCTGTCATTATTTACTGCCTTTTAATAGTTTTTAGCTATGTTTTCATGTCTCATAACTTTAAGATGCTTTCCCTTCCCCAAACAGTGAACAACAGTTAAAATTTCGGCCTTCAAGTCTGAGGGAATCCCATAGGATGATCTGTGTCCAGACCACAGTGGCTTTTTGGGACTGAATGGGTTTTCTAGAAGAGATTCCTATCAGTAGCAGTATTTTGTTACCTCTGCATTTCCAAAGGTTTTGGTTTAAGTATTACTTTGCCCAAGAAACAAAAATTTATTCTTGATTTTTTAAATTTTTACTATTTTCCAAAAAGAAACTCTAACATTGTAGATAGCACATTAAAATCACAGCTCTACAAAAATTAGTAGTAGTTTTTTCACTGATTTCAGAGATACAAGGGCTTTGATTCTTGAGGTTACTGATTGAAAATAGGTATTATATGAGTGCTTAAGAATATGTGACTGAGGAATATTAGATGTCATTGTCTAATAACTCATTGATGACTACTAATCTTTTTCCTCACTTATTTTTTAAGATCATTCATAATGCTGAGCTTAGTGAAACACAGCACTTATTTGGTCCCAGAGATGGATAGCTATTCATACAAACACATTCTTATTCATAAACTGACATTACAGTCAAAACCACTTTATACAGAAATGCAAACTACATTGTCTATACAACACTGTATGCAAGCAAAATTTCAGCTACACTGTCATAATAAAAATTACTGCTAAAATTTATATTGTATGAAAGCTCAGTATCTGAAAAACATTCATGATCAAGGCTTGTANTACATTGTTGTACATAGTTATATATATTTTTCATATTTTAAAACTGTTCAGATTTTAAGGGGCAATCCAGCTAAGCTGAGAAGAAATCAGTCATGGGAAGAAGTAAAGAGCTAAGGAGATAAGGATGAAGAAACTTATACAATATTCAATAGGAAGGAACTACAAGAGATCAATTTTTCCATCTCATTGCAAAAGTAATTGCTAACAAATGTTTCAGCACCCTGTTCCTTAAAAACTCATCCAGGAACAGAAATTCTGCAACATTACTTGGCACTCATTTTCAAGGATTAAATATCTTCATAGTAAGAAGCAATATTTCTAGTACCAGCCCAAGTTGTTCCTTATTGATGAATGACGCTTTCCAATACACTTTTCAGTGCCATTCCCAGTACCATTTTTNCATCCAAATGCAATCCAGACACCATCCTTGCTGTTCCAAGGACATAGACATGAAGTGTAACTAGATAAATGGACTTCGCTGGAAGAGTACTTTAATATTATTGGCATGCTAGTGAGCACAAAAACATTCTATTGCTCTTCAGAATTTTTATGTTCTCTATTTTCATTCCAGGTAGGAAAGTTGTCAATGCTATTCCAGTAAAAGTTTCAGTGTTTCATGCAAATTGAAACCACTTAAAGTTAAATTTTTGCAATAAAAATATAAAAAGAACCAACTCAACCCAAATCAAAAACCCCACAACTATGCAGAAACCCCTAAAGAATAGTGATATAAAGTATATATACAGTCAAATGCCTTCTCTAAATTGACTAGAGAAGTCAGGCCTCTATTCCAGCTGAATTATTCAAACCAACAGAATATACTGTTTGAGTAAGTGACTAACAGGCAAGTCTATTTCCACTCTATCTGCCAGAAACTTTCATTGGAGAACCAATCAATAATCTGTTTCTTAATTTTTTCTCAGAAAAAGGTCTAAAATTGAGTGGAGCTGTCTGAGGTTATTACAAGCAAGCTCAGTGGAAAAAAATATAGCACCTATAAAATTTTGCTAATAGACATAGGGTGTCNTATAGCACCTATAAAATTTTGCTAATAGACATAGGGTGTCTAAAAGGGTGTCCACTTACAAAAGCAATGAAAAAATAAGGAAGGAATTTTATTTTATTAAATATTGAGTAATTCTACCTATTAGTGAAATTGTATCTCTGGCTATTTTATGAGTAATGTCTTAAATGTGTAATTTAACATGTAAAAATACACACAAAATAGTACTGTTTTTAAGAAATGCTTTTAAATTTTGTTGGAATAGAGGCCTGACNCACCCTGTTCCTTAAAAACTCATCCAGGAACAGAAATTCTGCAACATTACTTGGCACTCATTTTCAAGGATTAAATATCTTCATAGTAAGAAGCAATATTTCTAGTACCAGCCCAAGCTGTTCCTTATTGATGAATGACGCTTTCCAATACACTTTTCAGTGCCATTCCCAGTACCATTTTTCAAACATGCAACAAGACATTGATTCTTTTTGACACCTCACTTCTTGGTTACAAAACCATAAATTGTGTATTTTTCTACTGCTCAACTTTTTTAACCTGTTGGACCAGCAAGCATGTATTTTGGAGTGAGTCTGAATCTGAATGTTTGACGATGCTTTTGGAAACTCTAAGCTGAGTGAAATTTTCCTTCCTATTTCTTACACAGGATACTTAATTTATACTTTCCGTAAACAGCCAAGGAAACAATTCCTCATACTCCCACTCCAAATTCTATATATAAAATGGAGGGTCTTTTTTTATGCCTTTTATGAAATACTTTTATATTATGCCCATTTATAAAGCCAAATCTCTTTAACCAAGATGAATTAAATGATTACCATCTCTAT
>VYZR01036609.1:0-11427 GCA_013400675.1 Oxylabes madagascariensis
ATTTGAATCACACAAAAACCCCCACACCGTGGAGAGATTCCCCTTCAGTGGTGAGATTCCCCCCGGAGCATCCTGACCATGTCACCAGATGCAATCCCAGACTTCAAAGGCCGCCGCCGCCAGCCCGGGCTCTGATGTTTCACTGAAGACAAGGCAGTGCCAAGTTCTTTAGCTCCTGTTTTATTAATACCCTGCTCTGATGGGCTCATGTATAATGGATCCACACAGGAACAGCAAGAGGTTCACATCCAATTTCCACGTTACGTACGTTCTCTGCTGAGCACGATGGGCTCTCCCCTCATCTCCCAGTCTTTGTCCTCCCTGATGAATTTGCATGAATTTGGGGTTCAGGCAAAGGACAGAAAGTTGGCTATTGGTTCCTCAACTGGTTTCCATGAGGTTTGCTGGTTTGCTCAACTGGTTGGCTCCAGTCAGGAGCTAGGGGTTAAAAACACAGGGAGGACATTTCCATTTTCTCTCTGGCTCCTAATGCTGGCTGCTGTTGAGAATGAGCAGCTCAGGGATTCCTTGGGCTCTCTCAAAGCCTCTCAGGAAGTAATTTGGGAGGTGATGGAGCCCTGGGCTCAGCAGCCACAGGAGAGCTCAGGGCTGCAGAGGTGCAGAGAGACTTTGTGATGGGCAGCACACGAACGTCCTGGCTCTGGTGTGCAGAGATGCAGCCCCCAGCAAGGGGCCAAAAAGAATAGATTGCACCCCAAATTATCCCTGCTCACAGAACAGCTTCTGAGCTGCAGAGATTTTAGAAAGATGAAATGTGGATGTATTGTGGACAGCTTCAAAATTTACAGCAGCTGACCAAACGCACTCCTGGTACACAACAACAAAAGAGCAGAAAAAAAATGAATTTGTCTTTGTGAGGGTGCTGAAAGGCTCCATCTTCCTATTTTCCTACCCAGATGCAGCCTCCCCTTTGCAGACAGGAGCTGTTGTGCAGCTCTGCACGTTGCATCCAGTCCAAAGCTGTCCCTGCTCCCCTGCAAACGCAGTGGGAGCAACACAGCCACAGCTCCCCCATCCCCACAGAGACCTTGGACCAGGAGAACAGCTCAGCATGGAATCAGTGGGGCTGGAAAATGCCTCTGAGATCATCCAGCCCAGCACTGCCAGGCTCACCACCAAACCACGTCCCCAAGTGTGCCTTTGAACGCTTCCAGGATGGGGATTCCATGGGATCCCACATGGTGGATGTTTCTATCACATCTCAGAGCAATTTTTTAGTCAGACAAGACATGTTTGGTAGACTTTGCACAAGCTTGGGTTAGGTGGTGAAGATTTAGGATTTATGTGTTGGAGGAGAGCCTGGCGTGCCCAGGTAAGTGGGAATTGCACCAGCAGATCTGCTTTAAATGAGGTCTTTTGCTTTCTGGTGGTTATTGCTGGATCCTTCAGAAGATGTTTCATCTTAGAACACCTAAAATAGAGAAATGGGGATTTCTCCATGAGCTCAGCTACCTCGTTTACAGGCTAAAAAAACCCAACCAACTGAAGACTGCTGGCCCTCATTGTTTCCAGCTTAGCTGTGATGTGAGATGCTATTCTTGGTCAAGAGCTGCCAATGCTTCTGAAGCTTGTGAAGTTGTTTGCTTTAATAGCACACAGCATGAAACAAAGCAAAGACTTCCCAGCAAAATGCCTCCTTCTGCTGAGCTTGCTGCACCTCGCTGCCTGCTGGAAATGTTTAATTACAGGCTGCGGATTCCAAAGATTTTTCTTCCAATTATTTGATCTCAGGTGCAATTTCATAAAACCCATGTTTTATCCTCCTTCCCAGCAAGGATCAATGCAGATGGATAATTTCATTAGCTCCAGATGGGCAGAAAAATAACCCAGTCCCTCACACCCTGTGCTGTCGTTCCTCACTGGTCTGGAGCAGCCGGCCCAGGTATGCAGTAAACAGCAGTAAAACAAAAGGAGCTCCTGTCTTTAAAGCAATGCTCTATTTTTACCTTGATGTTTGACCGCAAAACAGAGTGGCTATGAGCTGAATTGTCCTAAAAAATGAGTTAGCAGCTCTTCTTCCCCTGCCCAGAACTCCCAGACCACCAGCACTTACCTCCCAGGGGCACCACAACTGCAGAAGGAGCTTGGCTGCTGAGTTAAGGAATTGCATTTCCTGGGGAAGAGTGGGACAGGCTCATTCCCCTGGGATGTGGCTGTGGTTAGACCTGAGGATGCTGGTGGATGTGCAGGATGGCCAACACTTCCCTGCCTGCCATGGCAAAGCTGGCTCCAGGAACTCAGCTTTTCCAAGACCAAACACACACACTGCACCTGAGTAAATGAAAAGGATCCAAACACCAAAATCCCCATGGCAGAATCCCTCCTTTGCCCTCCCAGAGTGGCACAACTCGATCTGAAGTCACCCTGAACTATTACAAGAACTGTTCATCCCACAACATTTGTTGGTTTTTATTTTAAAACAATTTCATCCAAGCCAGAGCGTAGACTTGGAAATTATTTACATTTCCTGAAATGTTGGGAAACACAGGAAGAGCTGGCCAGCAGATCCTGCTGTAAGGAACACACAACCTGGAGCTGCAGTTGCTCCCCAGTACAAAGACCTATTTCTGCAGAGAGGGCAGACACACACCAGGAATGGTCTCTGCTGGAGCCCGAGCCCTCTCCTGCCTCTTTCCAAACTTACTTCTTTACATAAGCAGTGCATGCTTTTATAGACCTGAGTCACAAACTTCCCCACCTCAGTAATATTTTGAAGTAAATTTAGCACTGGTGATACATGCCTGACCTAGAGGGAACTGCATTTATAGCACAGCAGGGAAATATCCACATATCCCCCCTCCTGCACTTGGGTGTTGTCCCACATCCAGGCTGCCCAAGCCCCAGGATCTTTCCAGCCTCCCCTGACACTGAAAGTGGGGGACACTCAAAGGATCCCACCAGGTTCCCACCAATCTCCAGTTGCTTTTAAATGTAATAAATTGTGGTGTGTGTGTTAATGCTGGACCTGCCAGGGCCACCTGATCCGCACTTTCCCAGCTACTCACGATTTCTTTTTACACCTGCAACATTCCTGAGCATCCTGCAGAGTCTTTAGAAAAGGCTCCCTTTAAAAATCTGACGTTTCAGCAGCATTTCACCCTGGAAGAAGCCAGCTCAGCACAGGGCTGGAGCCAGAGGGCTCTGTAGCAGATGACATGCCCAGGCACGGGTACCACAAACATCTTGGGGAAGTTTCCACTGTACAGCTGGCAGCTCAATGGGGCTTTGCAACCCGCAGAGAGGAGTTTCTATTTTCAGTGCAGCTTTAGGAAGACAAAAGATGAAGAATATTGTCCCCACTTGCAAGAACTCTGCATCAGACGGATGGGTATGGGCAAGGGAGATAAGGAAAGAAACAAAACATCGAAACCCTCCCTGCTTACAGCGTTTGTGGGAGAGCCCCATGCTGTGCTGGTGCACCTCAATGGTTATCAGTGAATTTCCTTCAGGTTTGGCTTTGATTGATAAGCTTCAATCACCCTGGACAACCCCTCTGGACTTCAAAGGATGGGTTTTTAAGACAGAAACGAAAATTATGAGACCAAAAATAAATCCATGTGTTTGAAATGTCGACGTGAAGCCCAACACCCAGGAAGGAAGGAAGGGAGGAGAACTGGATGGGCAGTGCAGTGAGCAGACAAAGCAACACAAGATGTAAGATCTGAACAGCCACGATGGCAGGAGACCTCTCAAAATCACACCACCGGCTGGCAGAGGGTCCACAGGGGGCCAAAATCAAGACAACCAGAAAACAACCCGCAATGAGAGAATGGCAAATGCCGTTTCGGGGGCGCGGAGGCTCCGATTCACAGCCAGGCTCCTCCTGCCTCACTCGCAGCGCTCTGGAATCTGGGTTAGCAAAGCCTCAGGGTCCCATTAGGAACAAAGAACACGGGAAGGGCTGCGACAGGCGAGGATGGAGAAGGGAAGAGCTCAGCACACGCTCCAGCGGCCCCGACAGCTTGGGAGGAAGGGGAAGATGCAGGCGACAGCAGGCTCCCAGTGCTTAATGAGCACAGCCCAGCTGCCAGGGCACGGCAGCTTTTCTACCTGGAGACGGTGGATGAAAGGCTGGCATTCAGGAAACGGGAATACCAACCGTAAACATCGAGGTTTTCTATTAAAACACTCAAAAAATCAAGTTCAGGGCGCTGTACACCGCCCACGTTCGGTGAGAGAGAGGAAACAAAGGCACTCGTGTCTCTCTGTGTGAATTCCTAATGGAGCGCTGGGCTCCCTTTCGGCAGGAAAGCTGCTGGTGGAATGGCAGCGGGGCTGAGGGAGCAGAGCACGGCTCATCCATAATGCAGGAACACCCACTGCGCCGGGGCTGTCAGGAAGGACAGCACTTCTCAATATGAACAACAGTACTCTGGGAGGCGGACGGTTAAAAATATATATCCTATGCCTGTGCCACTATAAATTATTGACTGTACAGGGAGCTGGAAAAAAGGATTCAGTGCCATTAATAATTTATTTTCTAATCCAAACGAAGATGGAATTTTATGCACCACTTATTACCAGCGCCGCAACTGGAAAAACTCACTGCACGTCCCACTATCTGAAACCAGAACTGCCTTTCCACTTTCAGAAGTTTTTTTGAAGTTCCTCCTTTAGCTTGAGACATACAGTCAAAGCCTTCCCTTGGGAGAGCATCTGGTCACTCCTGAATATTTAGTAGGCATTAAGGATAGAGAGATGTATCTCTGCTTTAAAGCAGCGTTTACAGGCACAGCACGACAGCTCCGAAAGGAGAAATCCCTCTCCTCACTCCCAGCCTCATGCACAGACAGGTATCACAACGCCAGGCATCTCTGCTGCTCTGAGAATACAAATTTGGAGTGGCACTGAAAGATTTAGCATTGACTGCAAAAGCACCAGGCACAGGTGGATCCCTCAGGCACAATGCTGGAACACCTGAGGGAGCTGGACCAGACCACAGTGGTAGTGGAAAACCACAGAGTCCTGTTTGTACTGAAGACAGAAATTCATAGAGAGAGATCTTCCTTTTTAACACCTCTAAAGCAAACCATCCCTGTTCCACTTGGCAAAGAACAGCAGGAAAAACCACCACGAGTAAAGTCAGCCCCCTTCCAGGTAGGAGATGAGTCCAGGACTGCATATGAGGGCAGGAGGAAAACATCCCCTCAAACCACTTTGGGTCAGGGAATGTTCCACCACGTCTGATATTTGATATAAAACCTGCGAACACACTGATTTGTGTGTCCAGGGACAATTCCAAAGGGGTGAGAGGAATCCTCTCTGCATCTTCCCTGAAGTTTAAGTAGGCAAAGATTGTCAATGGGAGAAAGAAACAAGCACCTTGCTTAGAATTCTAATTTATTATTAAATTACATATCAAAGCCTTTTTTTTTATACATACAGAGAATGCACAATAGGTGAGAACAAAAATAATTACAGTTACAATAGAAGTTCCAAGAACGTGTATGAAAATTAAAAAAAAAAAAATCAGAAAGTGCAATCAAACTCATTTACAAGTCTGGGACGTTTTGTGAGAAAGGGCTTTGTTTTGGGTGTAGAGTGTTTATTTAACCGCTTTCCTCAGTACCACACAGAGCAACAGCTGCTTCTGTACTCAGAACTAAACCATCACCACTGGTTCAAATGTGCAGTGACAGGAGGTGCAGGGCACAGAGACTTGCAGATGTAACCTGGAACATGGCTCAGTTGTGGCTCAGTGTCTCACTGAAGTCTCCTGTCCTGCACATTTCATAAATCCAGTTCTAAGGAGTTTCAGAACCATTTTCTCCTTCAGCACTGACAGCTGTTACCCTCTCCCACCTGCCTCAAATGAAAGCTTGGGGACAAAACCAGTAAAAATAGGAGAAGGTTATGCCTCAAGTGATCTTGGGAAACAAGTTGCTACATTTAGAGAGTTAAAACTCTCATTTAGTCGTGACTAAATGAGCTGCACCATCAGAAGTGGTGGAGCAGCCTCGGCTCCCTGTGCAGCAGTTCTGGGAAAGCACCTCCGGGGACACAGCCCTGGAGGACAAGCAGTGAACAATTCACCTGACACTTGCACATCACCTAAAAATCTACTTTTGCTCTTCCATTTTCAACATCCAGCAAGGAACTGACTCTTCTCACATTAATCTTAACGCAACGAAAGGACTTCTAAACCACAAATGAAAATTCTAGTTGATTACTCAGTGTCATGAATCCAGCAGGAATTTATACCTCACTTTGATATGCAAAACTCCTGAAATCAATACCGGTTGAGAAAAAAAATGCTGCCCAGGAAGGTCAAAGCCCTGGCACTGCCCTGGGGAGAAGCTACAGCTGTGGACACAGTTCTGGGTGTTGCCCAAATGCCATTGCTCTGCTGCAGCAACCAGAGACTGAAGATCAGATAAACAGGTAAAAAATAGCCTGAAGAACAGGGATAAAAATATTCCCACCCATGTGGAGTGTGGCATGAACGTTATCAACACGATGCTTTGTGTTCCAGTGCCTGGCCAGGTTTGAAGAAGCTGCTTTTCTGGTAGGAAGAATGAAGCAGAAATTGAAGAAGAGGGTCTGTGTGTGTGTGAAACACGCCCTGCAGAAATACCATGGATTTTCTCCCTTCATTTCAGTGCTCAGCAATGATTTTCTCAGCACACTTCTGTTGAGTTAGGAAACCGCCACTTTGGCAGGAATTGCAGGAATGAGAATTCCTTAACCGCATCTTTTCTCCTCAGAGCAGGAGGAACCACACAGAATGAAAAACTCCAAGAACACATTTAGCAACAGGAGACACACAAACCTGTACTCTGGGATTTGAGGAAGAATGCTACAATCCACTGTGTTCATTTTCCAGTCCATTGTTCTGACCACAGGTCCAGGCTGTTAGAGATGAATTATGAGGCTGATTCTCCTGAATTTGGAAGCCTTTCCCTGGGTCAGATGCAAACACACCCCTCCAGGGAGCACAGCACAACACACGCTCAACTCTGCCAGATGATGATGAAGGGAAAACTCCAAAGATAATTAAATGTATTTTTCAACACAAAACTGACTCAAAACCAGCACAAACAAAAACCATGGAGGGGCTGCCAACACTCAAACTGTTTCCAGTAAAGCTTTATCAGAGATAATTCAGCATATTTCCATTATTTTTATACTAAAATATATCAGTTCCTCCATAACATTTTCGTAACATGAAAAATCAATTATGTTTACATATTTATTATAATCTAAATATTTTCCATAGCAGCTTTTTCACAATAAGATTAAATATATATGCACCAAATAATCAGTTAAGTCCAATAAAAAGACTTGTTATAAGATTAAATAAATGAATTTATTTATGGTACTGCAGATCTTATATCGCCAACTATAGAGCAACCAAATCCTACAAATCCTAAACAGATGCAGAAGTGCTGATCAGGGTCCCTTAGGGTAGAGGAGGAATCAAAGAAAAGGCAACAGGGAGAAGAAGTTTGATCTCCCAACACACAGATCCATTAATAACCCTCCTTTATCCATCAAGCTTTTTCATAAACCCCCTTAATAAACACTTCATCTCCAAATGGGAACATTCCCAAATCAACCAAATAATCACCCTTTATTTCAAATACAAGCCCCACAGTTTTACACGTATTAATTCCAAATGCTTCCAAATCCCAAGGGAGGATGGCTGATTAGAAGCCCTTGTTGACTTTTTAGCACAGGGTTATTAAGTCTGCAAAGAAGCCTTTAAATCCAGACATTTTGGATGTAACAGTGTGGGTTTGCACACTACACAAGTCTCTATTCCCTCCAACTCACAGACACTATAAAATGAAGTAAAAAATTGTGTCCCTCCCGCTGGACTCTGTTCCAGAGGAGAACCTGGGGACTGTGTGACATTTGTGGGTGATGGAATACATGGAATCTGTTAGGAGCACTGTAAGTGGATTGTGAAAAGAGTTAATCAAGTTCTTAGAAAGGTATTTCAGTGCCAAGGCTTGAATTTATTGGGTTATGATATGACAGATGGAAAAGTGCTGTTGAAAGAGCAGAAAAATCTGTAATCTGAGAAGCTGCAGTATCAAAGCTACTGCAGATGTCAGCTTTGTTTACAGACAAACAACAGGGTTCTTTTTGCCTGTCCAGACCAAAAAAAGTGTTTCCCCCCCCAGATAATGGTAAATAATACTTGTTTCACTACTCATACATTCAGCTCTCTGCTAGGAGGAGTTATGTCCAAAACCTTTGCTCACAGACACCTTTGCCTCAGCTATAACCATCACCATTTTCATTTCCAATCAACAATTTAGATCATATCCTTCTTACTGCACTATCAGAATAACTTCACCTAAATTACAGTATAGGCTTTGTAAACTGCTTATCGTGTCTTGATAAAGATCTTTATGATGCCAGCCAAAATCAAAGTATTTGCACCCAAAAGGTTCCTTCAGGTGAACTCATGTTTGGTCACTTTTCAGATGACTGAACACTTGAGTAAACAGCTGCTGGGACACTGTGCTCCCTTTTTACACAGGGGGACTTTGTCAGTCCCTTTAAAGCCACAAGAAATCTTATGATCTCCCTCAGAGGGTACTTTATTCATATTCTGTGCAAAAAGTGAACAGAAACCCCCTTTTTTTTTGTTAACTTCGAGGAATTTGTGTGAAGCACAGTTTTCACAGCATGAATTATACAGAAATAACTAGAATCTCAACCAGGAGTTAAAAAGAATTACAGAACATGTATTTAGTAGTAAAGCAACCTGAAGGCTTAAAGCTGCAATATTCATCTCTCAGGGTGAAATTCAGTACTGGGCTGGGATTAGAGGGAAAAGCCTTCCTGCTGAGCTTCCACCCAAGGCAAACTTAATCCTTTCCCACTCCCCAGCCAGCACCAAACCTCCCCAGCACTGCTGAGCACTGGAACCGCTCCCCCAGTCCTGGTTAAGCATCCCATGGGCACTTACCTTGCAGTGAGAAAGAGAATTAAAGACAAACAAATCCCACCAAATTTAACCCAAAGGAAGGTAAACAGCAGGGGAGGAGAAACACTGCAGCTTCAGCCCAAGCCCAGTGTCACAGTCTACCATCAGAAGCTCCAGACATCATGCTGACAGCCCCAGCCACGAGCAGGCTGTGGAAGTCTGACGCTTCCCCCACTCACTTTTCCTTGGCTGGGAGGAGGGAAGGTGGTGATGAGTTTTAGCAGAGTCCAGGGGGGGAAACATCCATCAATGGAAAGCGTACAGGAGCAGCAGGATGGTGCAGACGCCGATGACGCCGCCCAAAATGAGGGAATCCCGTCGCTTCCGGAGGTTGATCCTTTGGATCAGGCTGTTCACTGCTGGAAAACGGTCTTGGAGGGGTCTGAGTCAAGGTCATAGCAGCAAAGAGGAATTCACCAACAAGCCCCAGAGCCTGGATGAGGAAATGCCAACACTGCAACTGCTCCCAAGCTGGAGGAAGCAGGAGCAGTAAACCCGGATGGACAGGGAGCAGGACTGCAGCTGCACTTCACTGATTGCAGACCAGCAGAGAAAAGGGAACAGCTCAGAGCTCACATTTACACAGAATTCACCACCTGATCACCTCAATTATCAGCATTTTAATCTCCAGTATCTGAGGCTTAGTTACTTTTACTAATTGTGCTTAAATGAGAATGAGAAAAAAAAATGGGGTGGTTATATAAAGCATCTGTGGAATTTCTTCAATGGGATTCTGTTACTGACGAAGAGAACAACCAAAGGCATTTGACTGAGAAAATCCTGCACACTGCATGACCCACACACTGTGCAAGCTCTGTAAAACCAAAAGGGTGTAAATCTAGCTCTAAATGTACAAAATACAACTGCCAACAAGACAATCAGCTTCAAAGCTTCATGTCTTTGAAATCGAGAATCTTTTTAAGGCCAAAGCTTAGTGAAATTTTATTGAAATGTTCTTGCCAATTGCTAAGAACTGTAATGAAATTTCTGGGTTACCAAGGTGCCTCTTTCCAGGCTGTCGTGTGTCTGATCAAACAAAGCTGATGTTGTCCATGGACAGAAGGGAAGGAAGAAGTGGGAAAACCAAAAATGTTCCTGACTTGACAACACGGCACAGTCTTTAGCCCTGAGACAGAATATACACAGAAACCAACAAGCCAAAATCTTAATTAATATCTACAAGACTGTGACAGACAAGAGGATACTCAGGCCCTGACTACTCTTAGCTGTAAAGCACAGCAAGCAGTGATGAACAGCAAGCTGCAGCTTTTTTAAAAGCAAAAAGCAGAACCTAAAATGAAACTATACTTCTACAAAAACATACAGCAGGGAAGGCCATGAAACGCTGTTGCAGACCTCTACCTGAAAATGAAATTCTGTTATTTTATATGCATTGCCCAAATTTGACCAAAACCAACTTATTCAGCACATTTACCATTAAGATGCTTCAGTCAGGTTACCAGGTGAGACTGATAAAAACCTGGCCTGTTTGTCACTGGTGACAGTACAGGTCACAGAATCACTGACACTGTTGATCCCCCAAATGACAGAGTGAAAAATTGTACCATAACTCTTCTTAGGCACAGGCAGCACCAATTTTTAGGAAAAAAAGGATACTTGCCAAGGTATTCATCTTGCTTTGTATTGACTTCAACATCCCTCTCTGCGAAGTCATATTTTCTTTTGTTGCCATGGCAATGCTGGGGAAAGAAAGAGGATCAAGTTGTTGGTGCTAAGAATAATCCACAGCTCACACAAGAAGAGAACAAGCAGGCAACGCTTCTTCAGAGGACAATGAATGGGGTGAAGCAACATGAATGAAATCACAATTTTTCCATTAATCTCTATCTTTTACAGTTAAACGATTTCAGTTTCATATAAACTGTTAACAGTGTGAAACACTGAGATTTCTTGAAACAGGCAGGGTTTGACTTTTCTCCTCCAGCCCCAATGCAAACTGGTATTACCTTATAAGCAACATAAGAATTACGTTCTCGTGGGTTAAGCTTTAAATTTAGAAGTTTGTTTCATCCCAAATGATGCTTCTATCACAGCACAGAAAAAATCCATTTCTGAGATCTGGTCCTAATTAAGAATATCCCCCATGGTATATAAGTTTTCATTTCCTTTGTTTCTTTATCAATACAGGCAAACACAAAACAGAATTTCCCATTTCAAATTTAATACGTTTTGGAGGTCAGAAAAAAAGCAACTCTGCTCTTGAAAACAAGATAATAAATGAAGATCATAAAGAATTGCTCGGTTGACAAAGTTTGGGCTCTGAAGACAGTGCCTGAGAAAGAAAAATATAGCAAATACTGCTCTCCTTGCTGGCATGTGTTTCAAAAACACATAAAGCAGGACATAAATACAACAAGGCTGCATAATAACTCAAAAAAGTCACCTCTACTGCTGTTGACTTCATCTACAGAAATAACAATGATTAAAGCAAGTTCTTGGATGAATTT
>VYZR01036609.1:13333-31207 GCA_013400675.1 Oxylabes madagascariensis
AATGCATACCTACACGCACAACCTGGCAGATTCCTTTAAAGAGCATTGTTTCTTTTGATGAAGCCTAAGGTGAAAACTGAAGAAACATTTCCCCAGGAACGCAAGTGATTTTGCCTGGACACTCTGGCAAGGTGGCTGTGAAATGAGAGAATTCTCAAAATGTAGCTCATGCCTTTCCATTCTGAAAAGTCAACACTCAATGCAGCTCACTTTTTCCCTTCTATTAAATCCTAATTATTACCTAAAGAGACAGCCCAAATACATAAGGAGATGATTTTTTAAAAATGAAATCTATGGCTTTGCTCTGGCTTCAGTCCAAACATACAAATATTGGACAAATATACAATATATTATTAATATACAAACACTGATAGATCAGGCCTCAGAAACAGAATTACAACAAAATCCTAAGAACTTGTCACACTGTACAGGAAAAACTATAAAAAATATTCCAACTGAGCCAACATAAAAACACAAGTTGTTAGAAAACAAGAAATAAATGGTCTGCTATTTTGGAGAAGTGATAATGTTTGAAAATGAAAACCTGAGAACTCCAAACATATTAAGCAAAATCTCTGCTTATATTTAAATCTGGCCAAGAGAAGTGAACGCTGTTCCAAAAGAACTGCAGTACAAAGTATCACATCCCACTCGCTTCTGGAGAGAAAATATGCTGCAGTAAGAACCCATGGCACGTAATTCATTTAAAAATTGATTAAAAGTTTAGTAATAATGACACATCTGGAGTGACAGCCCTGCTCACTGCTTTAGTTACTGAACCATTTCAGCTCAGGTGCCCATTTATTCCCTGGCACGGATGTTTGCTCCGTGGAGGACCATGCAGAGGAAGAGTCAGACTCCCCACTTCTCCTCCTGACAGAAAATCAGAGCAAGGGCTCACAATTAGTGGCTGTAGCTTGTCAACAAAAGCCTCTGCACACACTGAAATGTGCTTTCCAGTGTTTAGGATCAGTGCTTAGTAACAAACCCTAAGGAAATAGAAGTGTGAAGTGTGAAGCAAAAAACCTGTGATTTCCTGACTTGCTTAATTAAAAAATGAGTAATGAACTGCAGCAGATGTAAACCTTGAAGACAGAGCAGTAGCCAGAATAAGCTAATTACATCTCAAGGAATCTGTCCTCACACAGCTTCTTCTGCACAATTCCCTCTTTTATTTGGGTTACAATAGATAAAACAATTGCTGAATTGGGTAAACTTCCATCTGGTAAATTCACTTAGAAGGCAGCAGGATTTACCAACAATTAAGGTCACACACAAACACTTGCCATTACTGGGGACCACAAGAAAAAAAAAGAATTCAACAAAAAATTCACCCTGGTTTTAACAGAGGCAGAATTCAACTCAGATATAAGTGGAATTACATTTCCTACTCCATGTAGTTACTAAATGAGCTCTTTTTGTACCCAAAAACTGTAGAACATTTTTGGCAACAACTCAAGCAAGAATTTACTACAGATAACAAATGGTGCAAGGTTGAGAGCTCTGAGCTCCTCTGATGACACAGAATCAAGAAGCCAGGCCAATGACATAATTACAAGTAATTACAAGTAATTTTGCTGGATATTAAGAGTAATAAATCACCATATGCTCTGCTTACTTGGAGTGGCAGCAAAGAAGAAATTCACCAAACACTGAGCATTTTTGAGATGGAAAAGTAGGGTTACAAGCATGGCAATAAAGGAGAGGTTTTTAGTGAGGAAAGGACTAAAACCCAAAACAAATACAGCTGGGCTAAGTTGGAGAAATATTTCTGTGAGGCTGTGGTGAAACGGCACCCCCATTTTCAGGTATATTTGCACTGATCACTTCTGGCTCATCACTGCACACTGATGTGGTTTTAACACATTCTTCCTCCA
The DNA here is from genome assembly GCA_013400675.1 of Oxylabes madagascariensis. Classification (NCBI taxonomy): domain Eukaryota; kingdom Metazoa; phylum Chordata; class Aves; order Passeriformes; family Timaliidae; genus Oxylabes; species Oxylabes madagascariensis. The sequence goes on from VYZR01036609.1 coordinate 15,211, forward strand.
TGTTAATTATCCTGAGCCCACTGTGTGTACTTAAGCCAGCCAGCCCTTAACGGACACAGCCTCGCTGCATCTAATTACTCTTGGTCACCTATGTCAATGCATACATTGTCTGAAAGCATATCTTACTTGCTTTTTTCCTTTTTTTTTCTGTTTTAAAGCAATAATCTAAAATTTAAAACCATTACATCAGGCATTACTATAGTTTGAGTTATTGGTCTGCAAAAGGTTGGCTTGGAAAGGGCACAGATAATAAAATTTATGTTGCTACAGTTCTAAAATGTCTAGATCGGTTAGAGAAAGTATGATTTAAGTTTTCAAACAGTGTAAGAACCCCAAAAGATAAATAGACGTACAACAGCAATAACCTCTCACGCAGTTGTGGTAAAAGCCCTTACCTACATCAGCTGCACACTGGGTGCTGAATATTCTGAATACATTGAAAGATCACAGAAATCAGGTTTTAGATGAGTGAGAAGAAACATCTTGATTACTGGAATAGCACTCAACAGCTCAGCCTGAGATTCACTCTGACCAATGCTGATTCCCCTTTGAGCAGAAACCCAAATTTTCTAGGCTAGGGTGAATAAAATATTGAAGCAACATTTTCATGTCAATATTGAATAGAAACAACCCAAACCAAACCCACCAGCGATTCATTGTAATACTGCCAAGGAGCTGGAAACAATACAGTTATTGTATAAATATAGCGACTGATATATTTAGACACAATTTAATGGAAATGCTGATTGTACGGAAAATAATGAAAATTTTTACATTCATTCCTACCTTATTGTTTCTTCTATCAGTCGATCTGAGCTGAAAGCCAAAAGAGGAAAAAAAAAAAAAAAACCAAGTTAAAAAAAGTAACAAGCACTAAGTACCACTTTAGATCACTAATCAATGATCCCCCATCATCATCCTAATAAATTTGCCCTTAGCATGTTTTATTTCTGGATGTTGTCACATTTTGCTACTACATAGGTTTGGTTTATATAGACTTTGGAGAAGATGCACTGGAATATCCTCTGGAGCAGCATTTCCTAAGTGTAGCAAGAGCAGCTGCTCAGGAGAACACATAAAACACAGAGGAGACAAGAAAAGGGGAATTGGCACTGTGATTTATGGAGGACTGTTTGGAAAAGAGTATTAGAGAAAGGAGTAGCTAATTTTATTGCTTTTTAATCCTGCCCACCCCTTAAAAAATGTCATTAATGATTAAGAAGCTGAGACTTGGGTCCATCTCAGAACCCTGCTCAGGATTAGCTCCCCAAACACTGGCTTATGCTGGTAAATTCCTTCTGTGGCAACATCAGCTGGATGAGACCTGAACGGATGGGAACACAACACACACCACGTGTCAGAGAAAGCCCTGGGTGACACATGGCCCTGCCCTGCCTGCCACACATCGATCCAGCTTCGTGCAGCATCCCTGGGAAAAGGGCAGCATCCAGCAAGGCACCAGAGAGGTCATTTGATTAAAAAACCCGACATGCACCATATTAAGGAGAGTAACAAGGAAGACTGCAGCTATTTCTCCTTTTCTGTACTCAACTTTCACATAGGGTTTTAATCACTGCTTTGCAGCCAGTTGTGAAATGCCAGAAAAACATCTCTTGTTACAGCAATCAATTATCTCCAATGCAACCCTGACATGGAACAGGTGACTGCACCATTCCCACTTCCCACAGTGCAGAAACAACAACGCACCCCTACAACTGCTCCGTTTATCCCACAGATTCTTACAAATTCCTGGAGAATAACTGCAAAAAATATTAAGTTTGTAGTCTGAGGAGGAAATCAGCCTGACAGAAAAAGTAGTTTTATGTTGTACTGGCTACTGCTTTCAGTATTAACTCAGAATTGATTGCTTCCAAACTCAAAGATGCCAACAGGGCACGGCCATCTCCATCCTCCACCCTCCTCACTCCAAGTGTTTTGCCAGCCCCCGGAGCAGCACAGCTCTGCCTCTGACTCAGCCGGAGCTGCCTGATTTGGAACTTTTCTTCTTCCCACAGGAATTCTGGAGATCCCCCCACAGCTCCAGCTGGAGGAGCGCGCTGGGCAGTGAAGGCATGCGTGTGTGACCTGCTCGGGGAGGGGGAGAGGCGAACAGAATGACTTTATTTGCCTGTGAAGAGGAGTGAAAACACGAAGGTGGCTATTTCAGGCTGTCCACGGCTTGAAACACAGACACAGAACAGAGCACTAAAAATATTTTGCTCAATTTTAAGCTGCCAGGGACTCAGCTGGGGCAGCAAACAGAGCTATGCTCTCTAAGATCGACATCAGTTGTGAGCACGTTGGTTTAAGCAAATAAAACCAGTTTTATTCACTGTGTGGTGTTTATCACACTGGCACAGAGAAGGGAAACACCCTCAGCCTCACGGCAGCCTCACAGCATCTCCCAATGTCCCCAAGGCAGGCAGAACAGGAAAGCAACGCATTAAAGATGTCTGTAATCGCTGAGTCTCCAAGAGACACAATCCAGCTGAGAATGTGCCTTTCATAGAGAGTCTCTAACAGACAAGTGTGTTATGTGGGCAAGGCATAATAAGAGTCAACTGCAAAACCATTAGAAAACAGCCTCAAAAGCAAGAGCAGTGCACAAGAATGAATCATTTTAGAAAAGGTTCAATTTTTAAAAAAATTTTATCAATGAAAAGGTATTAAAAACCTTGCCGGAAACTGGTTACACTTAAAAAGATTCAGTGGAAGAAAATGTTAGAACAGCTCTGTTAAAAAACCTACCTAAGAAAAATCATTACCAGCTCTTCATCCATTTAACTGATGGAATTAGAGAATTTTTATGTTGATGAACTGAAGATGACAGAGAAGCTGAACACTTTTAAAGACCTCAAGTGAACTAGGATGTCCTCCAAGGCTTTTAGAGCACCAAAATTAGGCTTGCCAGTTTGCAGCAGGGACATTCACTGCTTTTTATGACAGAGAAATCTGTAGATGGGCAGTTTTATTACTTAGACCCATAAACACAAAAAGTTATTTAAAAGCTTCAGATTACATTACACTGCTTTATTTTCATATGTGTATGTGTTTATACACACACAAAAAAAAATCTGGGGATGTGGCTACCTGTAAAATGATGACAGAAGGTCATAAAAATGTATAAACCAGTAACAATCAGTTCTGAACACCAACACACAGAGGCATGAGCNCCCTCAGCCTCACGGCAGCCTCACAGCATCTCCCAATGTCCCCAAGGCAGGCAGAACAGGAAAGCAACGCATTAAAGATGTCTGTAATCGCTGAGTCTCCAAGAGACACAATCCAGCTGAGAATGTGCCTTTCATAGAGAGTCTCTAACAGACAAGTGTGTTATGTGGGCAAGGCATAATAAGAGTCAACTGCAAAACCATTAGAAAACAGCCTCAAAAGCAAGAGCAGTGCACAAGAATGAATCATTTTAGAAAAGGTTCAATTTTTAAAAAAATTTTATCAATGAAAAGGTATTAAAAACCTTGCCGGAAACTGGTTACACTTAAAAAAATTCAGTGGAAGAAAATGTTAGAACAGCTCTGTTAAAAAACCTACCTAAGAAAAATCATTACCAGCTCTTCATCCATTTAACTGATGGAATTAGAGAATTTTTATGTTGATGAACTGAAGATGACAGAGAAGCTGAACACTTTTAAAGACCTCAAGTGAACTAGGATGTCCTCCAAGGCTTTTAGAGCACCAAAATTAGGCTTGCCAGTTTGCAGCAGGGACATTCACTGCTTTTTATGACAGAGAAATCTGTAGATGGGCAGTTTTATTACTTAGACCCATAAACACAAAAAGTTATTTAAAAGCTTCAGATTACATTACACTGCTTTATTTTTCTATGTGTATGTGTTTATACACACACAAAAAAAATTTCTGGGGATGTGGCTACCTGTAAAATGATGACAGAAGGTCATAAAAATGTATAAACCAGTAACAATCAGTTCTGAACACCAACACACAGAGGCATGAGCTGCAAATGCCAACACAGGGCATTTAGCAGGCACCTGAAACCTCAAGATCAACGTTTCAATGTGGAGTCACCACAAATATTTAAAAGCATGAGATACACAGGAATTTTCTTCAGAATGAAGATGTGTAGGTAAGGGCATACTAAAGGGAGCACAGATTTATTAGCACAACTTCCAGTGTATTCTCCCCACCCCAAGAAGAATCAGCTCTTGAGAGGATTTCCAAACTCATCTCTCCTTGCAAGGTGAACAAACTCCCCAGGAAAGGGCCATGACATTCCCTGACATTCTGGCAAAGGCAGTCAGTGAGAGCAGGAACATTTCAGGGATTCTGATGCGCAGATTTGGATTCCTTGGCAAACACAGATTGTAAAGTTCACTCACAGTGACACCCAAACAGAAGCATCTGTTTCATTCATTTTACAGCTCATAACCATAAAAATAAGTCAGATTTAAGGAAGATCAAGAACACAAAGTACAACAGGGCTCAGAGACAGAAGGGAAGTTTGCAGATCTCTGACTATTAATAACCTGTTCTCCACAAATAGAAGCTGTTCTCACAATTAAAAATAATGTTCGTTTCAATCGTTTGCCAGAACAAAAAAAATAACATTGAACGAGGCAATTGTGCTTAACTTACATATTCAAAACACTACAAAAAGAAGCTCTTAAATGAAAATCTATCGACTTTGTTCTGCTGCCCAAGCAGACAACAAATCCAGTGGACATTTCCTTACGAACATCCAAGCAAAAGATGGTTCTGGGCATTATTAATCTGACTTGCCATCTGTTTCAATAAACTCTGCATTTTCACCTGTCCAGACAGAGAAAGCCATTTAAAAATACTACGGGAAAAAAAAAGGGCTGGAAGCTGCTGAGGCAATCACCTCCTGTAAGGAATGGCACAAACCCAGCAGCAGCAGCCATGCATATGAAATAACCAGGCCTCTGTGCAACTGCTGTCTGCAGAAGATGGCACAGCTTGTCTTTTAAATATGCAGACAGGTAAATTAATCTGAAGGAGAAATTAAGTGAAATATGCCTCCCAGATAGAAAAGAGTCCTGCTCATCACATCAGGCTTTTACAACTAAAAGAAAGCGTTTTATGTTGTTTGTAAGGCAAATCTCTGTGACTGTATTTAAATAAAAGTCATTAATATAGAAGAATACTTAGCTGAGGATTGGGCTTCTCCCATAGCCATAGATTTTGTGGCTGATACCCAAACCAAGTCAGAGGAACAGGGCAGAGCAGTAAAACTCATCTGCACCCAACTCATTGCACAACATGTTTTAAACTCTTCAGATGAAATTAAGGGCAATATTATCACATAGAATAATTTAAAAGGGATAGGGAAAACCCTGTAGAATAAACTAACATAGCACTTGATAACTATTTTCTTCCTTTCATAAAGAATAATTACAGAAATAATAATTTTACTTTGGTCTTTCTCTAACTGCAAGATAAATCACTAAGTCTCTGCTCTCTCAAACTGCCTCCAATAAATCTTCCATATTTTCACAGTCCTGCGTCACCAGGCAATGTGGAGCTTCCAGGAATGCAAAACACACTCTAATACAAATATACAGGTATGAAGCAAATCTGATTTATACACTCAGTTATTTCCATCATCATAGTAAGAGAATAATAATAAAAAAACCTCTGTGCACACTCACACAAAAAAACTCAATCTCCAACTCATTTTTTCTGCTTGCCATCAACGTTCCTTATCATATTAAAAATTCATGATCATTAAGCTCTTTAAGAATTTAAGTAGAAGAATGTAAAGCTGAATACATTTTTTTGCCTCCTTGTGATACAAGATATTCCCGATTTTATAAGACTTGTCCCAAGTTTGAGTCAATTTCATTTCAAAGTAGCTAAAAAAGACAAGAATTACTGTAGAAGTCTATTTATTGTCTATTAAGACCAAAATACTTGACTAAGAAGCACACATCTTCCACTTCCAGCATGAGAAAAGCTGCCCGGCTAAAAACAAAGATATGAGGCAAAATAGGCATTTTCAAGGATGAACAGTTTCCCCACAGAAACCACTCTGAAAGCAAAGAAAGGTTCAAATACTGACCCAAAATGCTCTTTTTTGTTGGTTTTCTTTGAGTGTTAATTCAAGCACAAATCTGGATGCTGAGGAAATGCAATTTTGTCACATTATCTGTTGCAGAAGGCAACAATCAAACACAAAACCCGGCACGAACATGAGCATTAATCAATGTATAAATTTGCTCATCATCATCACACCTACAAGCTCTGAACACCTCAGTAAGCTTATTTCTGCACATCTCAGAAATCACTCTCAGTAAGAATGAAGAATAGTTGCAAAATTGGAAAAGAAAAAAGCACAATCTCATGTTGCTTTTCATCAACACAAGCAATTTGTTAAATGTAGAATGAGAGGCACTGGAATCGAATCCATTGCTCTAGGCAAGAGAAAACCAACATTGTATGGTGCTGAATTTCTTTCCAGATGGAAAGAAATTGTACATGAGGGAAAAAAAAATACACAGAAGGCATCTCTTTCACTGTAGGGAAGAATCTGCCAAAGGATTTCCAGGAAAATAATCTGGTGAAACCTCCTCCCTCCGACTGCAATCCTGTAACACAAATTCAGCTAAAAATTTGACTTCTAGCTACATCACTAAGTAAATACCTCAACAGCTCATCAATTCCAGCAATTTGGACTTTAGATACACTAAGGAAAGCACTTTCTTTGCAGTTACACCTGTAAACACATCTACATGTGCAATGTAACCAACAAGAAGATTATCTCGTTCAGTTTAAAGGAGGCAAACAAGCACCGAGGGATTTTCTCCCTTAAAAGAGGGATCCACCTTCACAGGTCTGACAACACCAACAGCTGTTTCTCCTGGATTTCCAAAGGGCATAGCCTGCACCTCCACTGAACTCCATGGAGCTGTCTGGGAATTATCAGAGTGGAAGAACTGTTTCTCGAGGAGAGGAGTTAGCCAAGAAAGCTCTTTGGCATGCAGACGACTGGGAAAGTGCCTGAGAGCCCCAAGAGGGTGAGCAGCAGCAATACTTCTTCCCTTAGAGCAAATCTATAAGGGAATAAGAGCTTCTCAATAACCTGCAGCGTTCAGTTTACCCAAAGAAGGCAGGTAAAAACCTAAAAAATGAGAACAGCTTCACATGAGGTGCAGCAGCTGGTGGAGCACAAACCCAGTGCCAGGATGGCACCCACGTAATGAGGCCTCAGGTCATGGCTGGGAAAAGTTCCTGGAGAGATTGACCCTCCCATATAATTGCTCCATATTACCCATAGGAACGAAGTGAAATCAGCTGAGGAGGGCAGGCTTTACTGTAAGTCATTATCAGCAACCACAACTGTCAGAACAATTCCAGTAACTTCCTAATGGACTCCATGGGCATTTCCTCAATTTTTACATCTGCACGCACTGCCAGCAGTCAGGGGCAGGGCACCCTGCATTATTTCCCCTGGTTTAAAACATTGAATTTGGATGGGACCTTTAACTAAAGGGAAAATCCCTCAAAAATCAAGCAACACAGGCTCTGATATCTGACACTGACCTGACTAAAATGGAGCTCTCCCTGGATAACCTGTCACGGCTGATTTGTTGGGCACACACAGACAGGAGATGCTCAGTTTACAACAAACACAAGCTGTTTGTAATCTGTGCTGTAACAAAATGGATTGTATCACTTTTCTAGCTCAGTGTTTTTTGACTAAAGCTTGGCAAAGCTAAAGAACTGCTCTACTGCTCACACACTCCTAAGTAACGAGGAGAGTACAAAGGGGAATGTCTTCTGCAAGAGCCCCATCACATAAATAACTTCATAATTAATATCTTTTTAATTTCCAGTCCAGCTAACACAGAAATGAAGTGAGAGTTATCCCAAGCAAGACAACCCAACTTTAATGTAGTATGAAACCTAAAATCCACACTGACAGACACGTGTTCTGCTCCCTAGCTGCATTTTCACCTGCTGTGGTTTTGAGGGTTTTTTGGGAGAAGCTTTCATGCAGGACTTGGCTGAGGTACCTGATCTACAATTCTCTACCTGCCTGTTAATTAAGTTGCAGAAAATGATTCTTAAAGCTGCATGGTTAACTATGCAACATAACAAACAGTTGTGGTTCAAAATGTAAAAGCGCACGCTACATTTAAACCATCCACAAGCCAAATCCAGGATGCAATTCATTAATGGGTAAAGATCTCAGCATTTTTCTTCTGACCCAATTTCCCAGTGTTCTTAGAGCTTTTTATCTGAGACCGAACAAGATGCATTGTTCCAGAAGTGCAACTATACTTGATATAAACAAGTCTCTCAAGTGAGAGGAAAACACTCTGCGTCTTTCAAATCACAACAGAACTAAGGTCCTTGAAAAGTTCTAAACAGAACTCTATTATTAGGATAAAACAGGGATGCTTTAAGGGTAATTTGGATCTAGTTCTGCCTAGCATCATGGATTTGATAGAACACGAAGATATCTGCACAGCAACCATTCAGCAGCCAAGAACGAGGAGAACCTAATTCTGATGCATTAGGAGAGGCTGAAATTAAATAAAACTCAAGAATGACATTTATGCAGTAGTGTGGTAACTTTCCAGAGATACACTCTATATACGAGAAAATGGAAATAATCACTATTTAACATCCATACACATCAAATTGAGTTCAACAGCTTGTTTTTACTGGAGGATCCAATAGCAAATAATGAGCAAGCACTTTTAGCCCTAAAGAATAATGAAGTGCACAGCCACACTGACAAAAAAAATGACATGCTGCATTAGAATAATAAAAGTGATTCTCAGATTGCACAAAAGGAATTCTATAAAACTCCACAATTGTTGATTCTATTGAAAAGCTGCACCTGCTTTTCAGAACCAACCCATGCAGGAAGGATTTCAGCACTTGTGAAAGCCCTAATTTCAATACAGACCTTGGAGGGGGGAAGCTGTCCTAGTTAAGAAACAGTGTTGAAAGGAAAGCTGAAAACAAATAAAACATGCATCAGCGACTTGTTTACTTCTGAAAGGAGCAAAAAACTTCAGAAGAAACCACAGAGGCCTGAAGTTTGAAGTGTGGCTTTATATCCTTCCCTTTCCCAAAGTGCTGTTTCTAAGGGGAAGCTCAGAATCAAGAACCAGAGCAGAGTTTTTGTCCCAGTCACTTTTTCTCCATTATATATTCAGGTAATCTTCCACTCTGTGAGAGTTTGCTCTTTAGCTTCTGCAGACATTCAAAAAGACCTACAAGAGTTTCCATAGCCACTTTCCCTGGGGTAAAGGGAATGTCATCCATAAACCTTCACTTTTTACACATGATGAAAAGCAAACAATGAGCTTGAAGCTCTTAATGTCAATGTGGCCGCATCCTTTGTTACCTGGATAATTCAGTTTTGTACTGGAAGTTACAGAGGAAATTCCCAAATTAAGTTTTGTGCTGTGTGTGGTGGGTTTGATGTCTTTTTTTTTTTCATTTGGTGTCCTCATCATTTTAGACATATTGAGGTATAAAGATGTCACAACAGTCATCTGTGTCAGGGAAATTATTGATGACAGTATTGTTAAAACAATCCAACTATCAGGAAAGCATGCAAATAAACATTGAGACATAGAAGCTTTGGTTTAGTGGTTTGGGTAGAGATTTTTTTAAGTCCTAAATACAGCACAGGAAGATTAAAAGAAATAGTTGATTTTACCCTAATGAAGCCCAAACTATTTTTAGAGGAAAAAACCTCTTAAATCATGAATCGCTTGGCTGATTTTCATGATCTTTTATTAAGTTATTTATAAATAATAATAATACCCAAGAGACCATCTTTCCTCATTGCCTGGAAGTTTGAAACTCCCCAAATCCTCATTAAACTACTTCAATAACTTGCTCATACAGTCATATAATCATATATAGTGACGTTTCTCCTTTCTCAGAAGACACAAATTGTCTCCCTCTCCGAACATTATTTACTACTAAAATAAGAAAACAGCAAATTATTCTCAGTCTGGTGCTGCAGTTGAGTAGATGATGTGCCCAGGTGTCATATTCAGTCTGGGACAGTGACAGGGGAAGCTGATCCTGTCACTCCCAGAGTGGCCTTGTGTCCCTCTGCCATGAGTCTTCAGGAGACAGAGGTTCTGTCAGCAGCCTTGGAGATAAAACCCACTCAAACCCAGACAGAGATAAGGCTAAAGGAAAGAATCACTGATGCAATCAAGAAAACTCTGCAGCAATAGAAAAGGAGACAGCAGAAAGACAGACTAGAATTGTATTTTGAAACAGGATTACAGGACAAGCTGTTGTGCATCCTTAAGTAAGCCTTTGCAACACCAAAAATCCTCCTTTGCTCAAATCCCTTCTTTGAAAAGCATTTTCTTTGTGCTGCTGCTCAGACAGAGCACAGAAAAGTCTGCCCCAAAAGTCTGAGTTATTCAGTGGTAAGGCAGTGAGGTGATTACCACAGCCATCCCGGCACTGGCACACGCTTTTAATGCAGCAATTTCTCAAACTTATTCCAGCAACACAGAAAACAAGCCAATGGTGTTTGGGAAAACAGCAGCACACCACTGCCAGAGCTCTTGCAATTAATGGCCAGCAGAGAGATGTTTTAACCTAGATTCCCCAATCCCTCCTTGCACTGTAACTTCCAGTTCAATGGGCAAAGTGCTGCAGCCCTTCTCCAGCACTGCTGCACCCAAACAGCACCAGATCCAGTGCAAACCCTGCAGACCCAGGGCTATGCCGAGCTCCTCTGTCCTCCCAGGGCAGAGCTGTTTGGGTTTTTTTCATAACTGCTACAGAGCAAAGATTATTCATTCCCAAGTGCTGCTTCAGTTAAAATTTGCATTCAAATGAAGAGAATGGAGCCACAAGAACACTGCATTCTGCTCTGACATGAACAAAAATAAGTTTAATTAAGAAGCAAGTTTGGTAATTAAAAAAAAAAAAAAAAACAACCCTTACTGGGCCAGACTAAAGTGGAGCTCAGCAGTTCTGAGGCTGCAGAGCAGGCAGGCAGCAGGCACCCAGGGAAGCGGCTCATCACATTCCTCCCTCCCTGCTGCTTCCCCAGCCACCTCGGGATGGAAAAAGGAATTGTTGAACTAGCTGGTTTTCCTGCACTCTCTCTGTTTCCAAGAGAAGATGAAGGAGATGCAGTGGGGAATTGTGTGTCAGCTGGAGCAGTCACTGCCCAGGCATCTGTGTGTCCTCTGCAATTGGAAATTAGGGAGGGGATGGGAAGGGAGGCAACCACAGTTCTCTGGTCTTAATCCAACCCTGAAGTTCCACTGAAATCCACAGGAACCTGAGCAGCAACAGCACACTGAATGGAAACCAGGGCATGCAGAACAGAGAACAGGGACAACAAAAGAAAAATAAATTCTATTAAGGTAGAAAATGGGCAGCTTTGTCCCGAAAGATCAAGTCCCCTCTAATCAAAAACCCTGCAAGGTGTCTCTGCACCTCGATGAGCTGATTCCTCTCTGCAAATCAGTGCTGAAGTGAAAATTTGTAAGGAAAGACAACATTTAGAGGAAAAACAGTCACTCCCTCCATTAGGATCTTGGTGTAGCACCAACAAAGTTTGGAAGCAGGTTTCCTGGTGATTATTCTCTACTGAATGTGCCTGTTTCTGCCCAAACAACAGCAGGAAATTTGAAATAGTTCTGCTGATAACAAAATACCATAATGAAAGCAATAAAAGTTCAGTACTCCACAGTACTCCACATACATGAAGCACTGCACAAAGATTAATTTCTCCTCATCATCTCAGGTATGTATTATTAATTAGCACCATTACATAACTGCTGCAGGTTCCTGTTATTTCTTTGCTCATTTCTCTTATTCCTCTTTTCTCCTTCCCATGCAGCACATGTTCCTCTGATTTGTTTGTTCCCCTATTTCTCCTCCTTCAAAGGAAGTTTCCTACCCATCTACTCTGGCACCCTGACCTTCTCTGTGCCAGTTTTAAACATTTTAAGATACACAGGGGTGTCAGAACACTTGCAGCAGGTTCATCTCATTGACCTGCATGGAGTCTCATCACACACAAGACTTAAACCTCGATTTAAAACAGGATTTTAAAAAATTTTTAGTGGATAGATTCACAGGCTGCATAGCAACACTCAGCAGAAACATGCAGTCACCTGACAACAATTAAAAACACAGGCACCTGCTTCACCACCAGCCCCTTCTTTTAGAAAGGGATAAATGACTAATTTTTCAGTGCTGGAGCTGAGTAATAAAGTAATAATCACACAGTTGCCCCACAATGACAGAATTGGTGTGTTTTCACCTCCTTTCACAAGGTATTAATGATAGGTAATAACATCTGTAATTTCAATCTAAACTTCTGAAGATTCCATAAATTTTTACACAAACTCATCAGTACCCCCTGGTATCACTCATCTACAACACAAGGGAGATTTTCAATTGCATAACCACACAACATTGCAAATTTAATCAAGGACATTAGTTCCTTCTTTGCTGACTTAGACTATAACTCATCAATAACTGTAGAATTTCTCAGAGCAGACTCTAAGTTAACAGAATTGTTTCCTCCAAGGCAGCACTTTTCAGAGCAGTTTTTAAAATGCTAAGCTAGGTCTATTCATCAAAATTGTTTTCTTTAGATGGAAAACAGCATTAAAAGAAAAAGGATGATTTGTTGTACCCCTGGCCAAAAGTACACAAACAGAGAAGATGGAATACCTTTAGGGAATGGCATAGATCCAAGAAAACAAGATTTCAAAAATGAACAGCAATCATCACCACGCTAGATTGGGTATTTCTTTAAGCATCTGACATGCCAAGAAATCTGAGGTATTAGGTAAAAATATTAACAGGGCATGAATACTCAACATCTGTCTGCTAACCTTATTTTAATTAACAGGGGTTATTTTTTTTATTTAAAAAATTGGGTATTATTGTTCATCACTCCAGCAGTTGATAAAGCTATTCTTGAATTACCTGTACAGAACTTAGACAGGAAACTGAGTGACTTGGAAACTTCATGCCTCCTCCCCACAGCCAGCAGAACTAGACAAATCTCCTCTCCCAACAAAGAGCTGATTTATAAAATGGACTGAGCAGCAGTGAAGCTTTTGAAGGGAGAAGAACAGGATGGGTTTTGTCTCACCCTCCCTGGTGTGGGGTGTGGCAGCAGGGGGCCCCCTGTGCCCCCCACCCGAGGGCTGCCCCAGCTCCACTGGGATTCCAAGGTGGAAATCCCCACTGGTGCCAGCAGCACTGACACAGCAGCCAGCCCCACCCTGGGAAAGGGAGGCCAAATGGCTCCAGGATCCTCATGGCTTAATGGAAAGCCAGGCACAGGCAGGGTTTGCGCAGCGCTTTTTGCCGTTCCCTTCGTGCCTAATGTGTGTTGGAACCTTTTACTCATCAGCATCTGCTACTCACAGATTTTTCATTTCCTCTCCTTTTTTAGGATTACCTACACGTATAACATCAAGAGGATCTTCCTCGTGGTGTTCACAATGTGACACAAAAATGAAAGAGACAGATTTTGGCAACAGACAGAAGAGTTTCCTGTCTCTCCTCTTGTTCGCCAGTGAGACACCCCCCAAACAATCCCACCCTGCAGCTTTTTGAAGAGCATTCATGGGAAACACGGCCCAGAGAAAACCCCAGTTTGTGTTTATCCTGTCTCACATGGTTGTGCATAAAGGAAAAGGCTGACAGAAGAGTCTGGCACCCAGCAGTGGGCCAGCAGTTCACACATTCTGTTATCAGATCATGCAATAAATATGTAATAGGTCAAACTACTTAATATAATAACTTAAGCAGGGTCAAGACCAAGTGAATGCTCCAAAACTGATATGAATACATAATTCCTGTGGCATTATTACACTGCTTTGGGGAATATAATAATACATGGTAGTTTATATTCCTGCGTCTGTTTTTCAAGCTCTTTTCATAGATTTCACTCCACTGAAAACATTTGGATTTTTACTCCTGTGTCTCTGTGTAAATATATTCATCATCTACTTCTGTCAATTAGTCTGGCACCAGGATTTACTGCACAACAAATATTCAGCATCATGACTCACACAAAGCTTGTCAGTTTATCCTAGGAGCATGTTTGGTGTAATTTGCCAGCTCCTGGTGATTTCTTGGGACCTTTTCTTAGCTTTTACGGCTTTTTGGCATGAATAGCTCATTAACTGCTTTCTCTGAAGACAAATATGTTGAAACTCTCTAATAATTTCCTCTGTCAGTATCTTTTTCTGAGCTTACTGATTCTCAATTCAAAAGTTTTGCAAGCTTTGATTTCTTGCCAATGTTGTCTATTCCTTTTACACTGGATTTCTTCACAGTCCTTACAGTTATCTCCACCTCGCAGAGTATTTCAAGATTAGTTTTGGCCCTGTTTACTAAAGATCTCCAACTTATTTCTGGTTTTCTTTTCCTCAGTGTTGTGGTGGGTTTTTTCCAAGTCTTAGCATTTTCAAATAACCACCCAGATGGTTTTAAACTATTTCTAAAACTGCCTTATTTTTCATGCATTTTAATCCTATAAACATACTGCAGAGTTTAGCATATTTAAAAAACCAAATAATCAACACCTCAGTAAATGTTAGGCTCAAATTCTGAAGTCATCTGCCAGATAATGTTTACAAAATGCTGTAAGTTTTCCATTCTTCATTTTTGCAAACTTCAAAATAATGCACTCAGGGCAATATCAGTTTCTTAGAAGGATATTTTACAATTCCAGAAATATTTAAACATTCTGTTTGTAGATCATGATTAACAAAAGTCATAATTCAAGCTTTTAAATAACTAATTTTTAAGTTTTAAAGATACTAAAGAAAATTGAGGATGAAGTGGTGATAAGCCACAATTGAAGAAAAATTGTTTTAATTTCCTGTGAAAGTTTTTTATGCCTTTCTGGCTGTAAGTTTAAATATAAGAAAGCCGCATGTAATTATTTATTTATTTGTTTTTTTAAATACAAGCCTGCCCTCTCGTGTGAGCCTGAGGTTTAGCACAACTACTGGCAAGGAGGGAGGCAGGAAGACCAGAGCCATCTCCTGCCTCTCTAAAAACCACAAACCCTCCAGTTCTTTGCTCTCACCTGTGCTGTTTTTGCTGAACAAGAACACACGAAGCAGCTACTCAGAACTTAATGCCCTCTCTGCAACAGGAATAACAACAAAGTGCTTTCTATTTGGCTTCTTATCTGCCAACCTAGAATCAATTTGCAAATATTTAAGTGCATAGGTAATTTTTGAATTAATCTCTTCCGTCGTTTTTTGTCCACATTCAGTAGAGACAAAAGGAGAAAAGGTTTTTCTCTGTCTGACTGACAAAAAAAACAGGAGAGGGAAACTCAGACAAATAATGGGAGTTTCTGTTTTGTTTCTTAAACTTTAGCCCTGTCAGAGTGAAAGGCATCTACTCCCTTGGGAGGAGGAGGTCTGAGTCACAAGTGACTTGCAAAAGCCCCTGAAAACAACACAAAACTGTCATTGACAAGATCCTAAAGCCCAAATCACTGACACTACCATGACTATTATCTACCCCACACAGTTCACACTCAGCACAAGCCATGAATGTTTAACCAGCTGCATGAAATTCAGGTGTTTCACCCCAGAGAAAAGTCAGGCACCTCCAACACAAGCAAATAGGAACAACACCTACTTCCGAAGGTGCTCGTGCTCCTTCAGGAACAGCTCTGTTCTTCTGTTGTTCACGCCAGACCCGCTTTTATACGACCTAAAATCCAACAGAACAGAGCCCCAATGAAAACTGTGAATTCAAGGAACAACTTCTGCTTTATTCAGAGCACAGACATGTGAGCTAAGCCAAGCATTCTGTCCACCTGCTCCCTCTGAGGACAGCCCCACACCTTTGCTGGCGCAAACACAACTTACTCGATATCTTTCCGTACTGATCCCAACAGGTTTTCCCTTTCTCGTATTGCCAAGAAGTTTGCTTTGGTTTTGTGGAATTCGTGTGTGTAATCCTGTAACAATAAACAGTTATCCCAAAATTAGGGTCCTGAGGTCAA
>VYZR01036613.1:0-21089 GCA_013400675.1 Oxylabes madagascariensis
CAGGTCAGTTTGCCTTTTGCAGAGCAAAAGACTGTGATTATCAAGTCCAGGGAAGCAAATCCTGTCTCCCAGGCTTTGTGAAGCAAACTGCACCTTTTACTAGACGAGGGGCATAGATTTAGGACTCTGTTGCCCAGTGTGTCCCATCTCCAGTGGCACACATCCACTTTACTATTATTATTATTATAATTTTAATTATTATTTATGACTACACCCAGGGCTGTGTGAGGCACTTTCCAAGCACTCAGGAAAGTACTGGCTCTGCTCCAAGACATTCATTATTTCAGGATAGACAGACACGGAGAGGCGCCACATGGTCAAGTGGCAGAACTGCTGACCCAACAGCACCAGGCCTCACAAGCGCCTGCCTTGTTGGTTGATCTTGGAAAACTCACATTCCTTCTTCCCACGCTTAGTCCCATCCCACTCTTTGTCCATTCCAGTTGCTGGGACTGAAAGATGTTCAGCTGTGACTGTGTTCATGTTTTTGTCTTAGAATCTCTTTCTGTGCAAAGTCTAAGTATGTTCTTGGGGAAATATTTTTATTCTTCGGGAAAAGGAAAATGAAAAAATCTATTTTCCATAGCATTTTGTCAAATGCTTGAGTTGGAAAAAAAAGAATCAAATGTTTTCTCATGGCCAAAAAAACCAGAAAATGCAGATTTGGGGCGTTTTGTAAGAGTTGCCAGTCATTGGAATTTTCTGGGTAAAGTACTGTAGAGATTAGTGAAACATCCTTTTTTTTTCCTGAAATTAAGTTTGAATCTAAAAATCAAGTTGTTCTGTGAGTAAGGAACTGGTGAAACTCGTTCTTCCTCTGACTTGTATTACAACTGCTTTTTATTTCTTCCTTTCTTGGTGCTCCCAGCTACCTGCAATATCCTCAGGGCATCTGATGCCCTCCAGACCTTTCCAGCAAAATCCTTGGCTGTTCCAGCAGCTTCTTGCTTTGCAGGGAAGGGGTAGCAAGTGCAGGTGCTGGTTTGAAGCTGGGCAGGAACAGATTGACCAGTCATATCTAAATGCCAGCTGGTCACCTGGCTGCTGCATCCCAAAATAGACAGGGAGCAAGAGGTGTAATTACCTTTCCTTCAATAGAATATTAACTTAAATGTCTCTCTTCTATTCAGCTGCTGTTTGTTCATGAAAATTGCAGGACTCTTGGGTCTGTGAGACCTCTCTCTTTCAATCAAATTGGGTTGAATCAGGTCAGCTGGTTCAGAAGTTATTGTAGCGGGGCAAAGCAGGAGACCAGCTGCAGACAGAAGAACACAAGGAGGCTCACTGCCATATAAACCCTGGCTCCAAATTGGGGCAGTTTTGGTGTAACTGCAGGTCCCTGAGATCAGGTGAGGTGGTTGCTGTAACAGAGACCAACCAGTTCCTGTCCTTTGGACATGCAGAGGCTACCAAGCTCCAGGACTGTCTCTAGTGCACTTATCACTTATTTGCTGTACAAAGCCTGTAACCTGGAAATGGGGCTCCACTGTATAGAAAGTGTTCTGGAGCCCAGACAGTCCATAACCTGAGTCATTTACAGCTGGATGGACAGGGTAAAAGGGAAAAATAATTATCTCACACTTACATGCAGGAAAACAAAAGCCAAGTCCAGCAACTTTCTGCAGAGCCCTGAGAACGAGTCAGAAGGAGGCTCAGATGTCCCACGTCCCCATCTAGGGCCCTAAGCAAAGTCCACCTCAGCTCCTTCTCGCTCCATTGCCCAGGCAGAAATCCCCTTTCCTGGGTGTTTCACTGTTTCATTACTCTCAGGAGCTGAGTCAGTCTTGCCACACTGCTCCACTGGTAGCTTGGACCACATGACGTGCTGATGAGGAAACACTACTCGTTGTTTTGTTTGTGTTAATTATTCATGGGCACCATGCTGAAAACACTTGGAGCTGCTTTTTGAACAGGCCTTGAGCTGGCATGCAGGGAGAGACTTACCAGCACTGGTGGCCAGGCTGCCTTTCCATGGGCAAGGTCTCCTCCATCTGCTTCCCTTCAGCCCTTGTCACGCTCCTCGTCTTTCATGGCTTTGGCTGTGCTCTTTGGCATTATCTGAATAAGAAAGAGGCAAATACTTGGAGCACTACAGAGATGCAATCAAAAATGGCATTTGACCAAGCAGGCACTGACCCTGACATGTGGAGAAGGTAAATCTCATCCTCTAACTGGTTTTCTTCTTCAGTCACACTATATCACTCAGAATAAGCCACTTGCAGGGTTTCAAACCTGTTTATCCTTCCACAGAAGATGCCTTCACCCTCCTTCAGATAATCCACAACTGTCTGGAAGTCTTTTTCTCATAAGCAAGGCTCTTCCTCTTTAGTGCCTGCTCCTGGAAATCCATTTTTCGTCTTAGAAGAAGGGCGGTGTGTAGCTTTAGGGGAATGTTTGCAGTAAGACAGAATTGCTCTCAACACATTCACCCTCAGGCATTAGCACTAAATGGCAGCTTTCTGGGGTTGTGGGTCCATCAACATCTTCTGACAGGGGTCTAGACCCTCCATAGAAAGCCTAAACTTAGCAAAAGTAGAATTATTTTTTAAGTTACTCTTCTGAAAAACCTTAGAAATCACCCAATGCAATCCCCTGGGGTCTCCAGAACAGAGCCTAAAGCTCTTCCAAGTTGGTAGGGGTACCTCTTCGGGGCTGAGATTTGCTCGGAGAGCTCATTATCCTATCTTGGACTGCAGCTAAGGTTCTCATGGCCCACAGCAACTCTACCAGGCAGCCACCCTCCCCAGCTGAGCCAGTAAGAGCAGGGCTGAGTCTTTTGACTCCCGTGAATTGCAGTTTGCAATTATGTTTTCAATTTAGGACAAGAAACTGAGCCTGCGCTGCAAATATTTCATCAGGTCTTAGAGAATTTCAAAGTCTTTGGGGTGGTGGGGTGGGAGTTTTTGCCGTGTTCTAGCAAAGGATCAGTCTAGTGAGGCTGATATCAGTCACTGGTTGGGTTTTTGGTAAAACCCAGAACAGGATTCAGATTTCAGCACTGTCTTCTTCACTTGAAATTTCAGGATATTTTGATAGCCAAGGGAATGCTGTGAGCCCACCCTGTAGCTCATCTGTCCCATAAAACACCATGACACAGGAGGGGGCAAAATCCTCACCTGATATAAATCAGCACAACCACAGAGAAGTCCAGGAAAGCTGGGCCATATCACACCAGAAAGAAACCTACTTTAGGATGTACTTCCCATTCATTAATTCTTTGCCTAGAGCCAAGACAGACCCCTGGGGGAAATATTAGCTCAGTTTCATCTGCTGCAATCCCATGCAACTGCACAAGGAGGAATTCAAATCCTGTGGACCATATTCTTTATCGATGCAACCCTGTGTTTTTGTTAAATGAGCTTCTTGGGCTGAACAATAACTAAAGGAGCTACATACAGGTGTGACTGTCTGGCCTGTGTGCTGTGAGGTGTCAGCAGAGGTAACTGCACCAGTGCTGTCAGAACTTAAAAATCACTTAACTGAGTACACCAGCAGAGAGCTTGGCCCGTGATAACACACATAAATACTACCTTCAGCCACGGAGATGTAGTCAGCCCCCCCACCTGGCTGTTGCCTCAGTAACACATCTCTAGGAGGATATTTTTAAGCCAGTATTATTTATCTGGTAGGTGGAAGCGGACCTGTTAAGGCCACACCAGGTCAGCATATGTCTAAGCATGTACTGAAGAACTTAATTAGTTCTCCCTGAGAAGAGATACTCCCAGTGCTATTTAAAGGATCGTTATCCCACTGCGAGATGCCTCGGAGCCTACTGCTAGGCCTCAGCTTAACAGGGCAAGGCTGTAAAAGTTGGATGGGGGTGAAAAGTCTCCCCTCCATGCTGAGGAGTAATTGCAGGAGCAGGAGGGTCAGTGCAAAGCGCAGGCTTCACAAAGCCACACTGAAACTCTGAGTAAAGAACTTACTTCAGGTCCGAGCTTTCAAGGTCAAACTGCGTAGATCCCATTATCCTTTTTTTGTTCCTAGAGGTCCAACATCACCTGCTGTGCTTGGTGACTGCGTCCCAGGCAATTCTGGTGACCGTGAGCAGGGGTGATAGGATAGTGATGTGAGTGTGGAGTGACCCACAGCCAAGTGGGTCATTGGTCCTTATGTCATCACAGATGCAGAAGTTTAGCATCACCTAAACTGGACCTTGTGCAAGTGGCTCAGTCATAGCTTTCATTTACAGTTCCAAAAAATCAGGCACTGTAAACTGAATGTCAAGAAGGGAATGCAATGGTCTCCCTGAGGGTGGATGGGTTTGTCATTCTGGCAGGAGGTAAAATATCCATCCTTGAGTGGACAGACCTTTGGAAAACTAGACTGACCAGCCTCTGAAGAATAAAACAGATTCCCAAGCATGTCAAAGCTTCTGTAAGGACTGGCACTCACAAGGGACACTGAGGCTGGATTGCAGGAGAGGGAGGAACCTGGACAAGCTTATCTTGACCTAAGAGCGGCTACGATATACAACGTGGGACCTTGGTCTGCTCTTGGAGCTGTCAGGAGTTGTTCCTAGATGAGTTGTTATGGTAACTGAGCTAATGCCCTGAGATAGATTCTTTCAGGTGGCTCCAGGCCAGAAAATCAACACCAATAGATTCCAGATAATAGACTTCTGCTGAACTCAGTGCTGGCGTCTACTTTATTTAACCTACTCACCAATGACTTCCTGAACTCCATTCTCCAGGCAGGCCACATATGATGAGAAAAGCTGCCTGGCCTCAATGCACCACAGCTTCCAAAAGGCTGAGGGGACCCATGTCCTGTGGCTAAGTCTGTGCCAGTAAATCAAATGTGCCCGGGACATTCTCCTGCATTTAGAGAACAGCTGGCACAGATTTGCCAAGGTTTTTCTATTAAATTCTTACTGTCCAAACCTGCGTGGACACATCCAGGCATCCCATAAGAAGTAGACCCTGGCCCATGCTGGCTCCTGAAATGCACCTGGACTGAGCTAAAAACTGCAGTGCAATACTCCAGCATTGTAACAGAGTGAAGTCCAGGCACTGCTTAATTTATCAGTACAGACTTTGACTGGGTGACTGCTAGAGGAGCCTCGAACCAAGAGCAAAGGCTCTGTCAGTGTGCTTGTGCTTTTACCACACACAGATCCAGCTGGAGCTGTACATCCCTAGGAACGGGCAGTGACAGGCACACTGGGGTCGCTCTGGACATGTCCAGGGGTCGCTCTGGATCAGCCGCTGACATCCTCTGTTTGAAACAGCTCATGGGTTAAGCAGTGGATTCACCAGTTCAAGGCAATATTCCTCCATTTCCCACTGAACATTGCAAAGCAGCCAACAAATGATCAGCAAGGAGCGGCTAATTCCATCTGCCTGCTATCCAGCACTGCTGCTCACTGCCCCATGGGTGGCCTTGTTGATCGGTGCTCCCCAGCACGCAGCCAGCAAAGGGCTTTTTGTCGCTGCAGCAGACAACATTTGGGAAGAGTGGTGCCAGTCTCAGGAACTCCCACGTCACCACCAGACCAGCTGAGCAGCTCCCTGGCTCTGGGGCCCTGCGCCGCCTCCAGAGCGAGCCAAACGGGTTCTGCCGTGGCGTGGTCCGCAGTGCCAGGGCTGATCACGCCTTGGGCGTTTGGGACAGCCTGTTGCATGCCTGTGGATGGTTTTGCATCCGTGCTGGGTGGCTGTTCTGTTCGTGCCCACTGCTGGTCTCCTGTTAGGCACTCATGGCTTGAACACCACATGCTGGCCCATGGCCACTGAGCTGGGGCATTTCTCTGCGTGTTCATTCCCATTTCAACTCTTGCTTTGCTTGTTTTACCCACTAGCAAACCATGTTATTGTAATATGTCACTCTCTAGGGCAGAAACTGTTTTTTCAGCGAGTTCTTCGCTCAGCCTCTACTGCAACAGGATTGCAATTGCAGTCAGCACAGCAGTAATGTGATTAACAGGCTCTGCACAAAGGGGAATTGCATCCTAGGTGGATGTGATATTCACAGTTCTGGCCAGCCTATGTGCTTTCCCAGGGCGAGAGGTCATGTTGACTGATCTCCAAAATGGCTTGCTCGAACTTTTAAACATTAAGGTCTAAATAAATTTTCAGCATTAGCTGGTATGCTGATCCCTTTCCTGCCAAGCTGCCGCCTTAAGTGAATTTTTATGACTAAGTTACAAACCCCAGAAAATACGAGCAAGAAGTGGAAATGCTGACTTGGCCTTTGCTAAATGCCAATTATCTACAAAGGCATTAAGCGGGAAGGGGAGGATGAAAAATAGGGTCATTTTCATGTTTTCTCTGGTTCAAAGCAAACTGTCCCGTGAGCCCATTGTAGGAACACACAGCATGCAGAGTGACCATTAATATTTATAGGCACAACACTGAGCTGCAGACCTTGGCAATCACAGCAACTCCACTTTTGGAATTAACAGCACTCTGTTTGGCTGGTACCTCAGTACAAAAGAGTAAGTAGGAGACATTAAGATTTTCAGGGAGAACTGAAGAAGTAGATGCTTGCTTTTGATGGGGAGGATCCATATTTCACTGAGTTGGTGAAACACTAAAACCAACTCTTAAATCCTCGGGACTACTGGCCAAATGTAGCACTGTGTTTTCACTATCCTCTCTGCTCCTGTGGCTGCTAGGCAGTCCCAACATTGCATGGGCTACTCTTGTTATAGTCCCCATAGTTATTATTCTTGCCCAGCTGATACAGACCAGAGTATTTCCAAAGACACTATTGGTGCAACATGGATTTATAATACCTAAAGATCTGCCTGAGTAATCTTAAGACTCAAACTGGTACTGTAATCTCAGCTACAATGCAGCCTTCTCCCACTCTATATTTCCTAAGTCCCAGTGGCATCGAGAAACAGGCACCTAAAATCCTCTAAAACCTCTCTGTGCTGAAGACCTGGCAAGGTGCTGAGTCACAGCCTGCCCTCAGCCCAGGGCTGTCCCACACAGGGCGGTGACTGCCCAGCCACAGAGATGAGCACATCTCAGAAATATCTAAGGGAACTATCCTACCATTGCTCAGTTACCCCATGAACCTTTACAGAAATGCGTCCCCAGTATCTGGGCATTTACATGCCACAGAAAACCCTTTGGGAGTGGGTGAGGTTGGCACAACCCAAAAATCCTTTATGTCAAAAAAATCAAGAAGACATGACTTCAGGTAGAGACTGAACACTCCCCACATTGCACCTAGCCCTGGAAAAAGTAGTAGGAGATTGGCCAAAGGTGCTTGTTTAGGAACCAGAAAGGTTTGCAGGAAACCCAAGGAAAAAAAATATTAGAAATCCCACTCCCTTTTTAATGTACTCACAAAAATTGAGCTGGGACTTTGAGCAACAGGCTCTAGATTTTCAAAAATGGCCAGTGACTTCAGCTGGGGCCTCTGAACTCAGCACACCGGGGTGCTCTCTTGGTGAGCTTTGCATTGCTGCACTTAGACCCCACTTCTGCAGCATGTGGGAAAGTGCACAGCACACTATGGGAGCCAGGCATCTACCAAACAAGCATCAGTATGTGCACTCCATCAACTCAGATCCTCCAAGTCCTTTTTTACTCTCAAAAATTCAGACTATAAAAATTAGGAAAATAAATACTGGGAACAACAACAAATAGAAGTGCTTCTGCCATTAAAAACCAGGTGACAAGAAGGAGCTGAGCCAAGTTAATCAGAGAAGTGAAATGAGATGTTGTAGAAAGGGGCCATGGGTGACTTGGGGTTTGCAGTTAGCTGAGTGATGTGAAATCTCTTGTGTCTGGCTGTGGTCTGAAAGGAAATGCTTTATTAAATCTTCTCTGTGTGATATTTCAAGCTGCCTCTGGACTGGAAAATAGGACCATTCCAGTATGTGGGATATAATCAGGAACTGAAGTCTTTTAGTGCAGGTTTTTCTGCAGAGGAAACTCTGATCAGCATAGACACATAACTCAGAGGGCTCAGGATTTAGAGAGATGAATTAGACACAACATACCCACAACATACCTCTGCTACCCAGTATCCCCAAAATGCTTCACAGAATTAATCATGCTGGCAGCAACAACCAGGCGCTGGGAAAGACAGTGCAGGTGGGCATAAATTCACCACACTGAATCAAAACTGTCCTGTGGGCCCGTGAGTCCAAGGTCCATTATCTCAGCTTTCATCCCCACTAGAACATAGTGCTTGCCGTGATTGATCTCCCGTGCACTGGCTCTCCTGGGAGTCTCTAGTCTCACTGTACTTTCTGCTGTGATTCAGACACATTTTGGGCAGCTGCAGCCTCTTGCCATCCCGGCCCAGCACTGCTCATGCTTTGCTGTAAGCTGGCGGCTCGCAGCTCTTCTCCTGTCACAGCAGGACTGTGCCACCCCCAAATACCTGCAGAGAGGATTTACTACAAAGGAGAGAGGAGACACAGGCACAACAGAAAAGGACAAGTGAGAGGTTCCCAGAACACTCTCCCATGTCGCACAATCTCCCCTGCCCTTTTTCTTGTCATGTCTCTCCCTCTGTGCTTGGCCACATATCCAGGAAAACGAGACTTGACCAGAGACAGCAGCAACCAGATTTCCTCCTCTGAATGGCTTATTTCACAGCACATCATGTCTGGATATGATGAGCCGGGAGTCTCAGTCCTGCTGGAAATGGCAGGATTTGAGTTCCTGGTCTGCATTCTGCAAACCCCGACAAGAAAGTGTCCCAAGAGGCTGAGACACACGGAGCATTTCCCTTCCCTTGCACCGCCCCCAAGGCAGATGAGCTCCTTGCCTACCTTTTATTGCTGACAAGGAGGAGGACAGAACCATTCTGGATATTGGCTTCTTTGAGAGTCTCGTGCTCCTCGAGCTGCCTGGAGTTGTAATAAAATGTCTTCTTCCAGGAAGTGATGCCTTCCCGTACCAAGAGAGCCCGTAGGTCCATCACCGTGTCCCTGGGCCTGACCGTCAGGGGCATCATCAGGTCCTCATCAGCCAGGTGCACCTTAATGTGGTACCTCTTCCATCGGGAAAAGCTCCTGCGCAGCGTGTCCATCCTCTCCAGCTCAGCAGGGCCGGTGTGGCAGAGCGGAGCATCCAGCTGGGAGATCAGCAAAGCAGGGAAGTGGCTCTGAGGAGGCTGTCTGCTGCACACAGCTTAAAACGTCCTGCCAAACCTGTTTCTCCCAGTTGCCACGCTGCATGCTTCACATTCCAGGGAAGAGCTCACCTGGCTCCATGAGCCTGCTGGCTGGGAAACATCTCCATGAATCATTTCCACACACCCCTAAATCCCACAATAATTACAATGTCTTCTCAAAGTGCTCTTCATTCCAATGGCTTGCAGAGGACTTTTAAAAGCCGGATCTCCACAGACATTAGAAACGTGGGTGCATGTGAGAAATGAATGGGTTTAGCAACCTCCTGTCTCCTGCTCTAAAAAGCTGCCAGCTGGGGAGAAGATCAGTTAGCAGAGTAGGCATTTAGCAACCTCACAGCTATTTAACGTGGCCACTTCAATGAAGAAAAGTACAGCTGCATAGTGACAAATTCCTCACAGAGGAGAGCCACAGCACCCTGATGAGATAGATAGAGCCTGGCTGTGTGAACACCTCTCATCATTGCAGTGCAGATTCCCCCAGGTGATCTGCACAGTTACCGTCACAAACAATCTGGGACCCTCCAGAAGGGGTAGGACTCATTCACTCATCATACCCTCAATATCTCTGATACTGACTCACGTGCTCCTCGATGGTTCATCGTCTTGATTTCCTCTTCCTTCCAGATCACTAATTGCAGGGCTGATCGTATCCTGTGCAACACGTGAGTGGGTTCAGCACCACGGGGTTGCAGGCACAGCAGGCAAACAGGTGGCACAGAGGCCTTGGAGTGCCAAGAGGAACCAGCCATGCTTTGGGAAATACAATGCCACCTCTGAAAGGAAGGAATTGATGTCAGCCACAGGCTGTAATAGACTGATCCTGCAAGGCAGACTCTAGCAGTCACAAGATGATACTTCAGAGCAAACACCATGAAGATAAGGAAGCCGTTTTTGCTCTTTTTCTCAAAAAGATCAAGTCACCCTCTTATCTTGTAGGTAACTTTTCTGCAGCCCATACTACAGGCCTTAATTCCCTCGTCCATTCTTCTCAACATAGACCAGTATTTTCAGACCAAAGTACTGCAAGACAGTTGAGTTCAGGGTCTGCTCTTCACTAAAAAGGAGCTGCTCTTGCCCAGCAGGTAACAAAACAGTCTGATTTTCAGATAAGGCAGCAGTCAGCTCCCACTGAGAGTAAGAGAAGTGTCCACTCTCCCATGGGGGAACAAGGTGGTTTCCACCTTTCTTCCACACCTCCTTTTTCCCTCCTCAGCACATTATATCTCTGCCAAGAGCAGCAGCAAATATCTTCACTTACACCACAGGCAGTGAAGATTTCCCTGCGCAATTGAGAAGAACTGAAGCTTCCACTTGCAACATTTTCTTTTCAGCCTGGGTCACTCCAAAGGTATGATTGTTTTGGTGGAGTCTGGGATTCTAGGGTCCTTGCTCTGCCACTGAGTTGCTGCAAAGGCTTGAGATGAGTCATGTCATGCCTTCGTGTTTCTGTTTACTCACCTCATGACTGCCGTATGGTGTAACACATGTTCATAAAGCACCTTGTAAGAAACAGGAACTGCATTTAGCACAGTCATGGTTTGGGATCATTTAAGGATGCCTGGATCTACAAATATGCCAATAACCTTGAAGACAGAACAACACTACCCCTATTAGAGATGGAGAAACTGAGGGATAAAGCTGTTATAACCAAGAAAAGGCAAAAAGTCAGACTCTGGTGCCCATATCCAGGTACCTCAGCAAGGAGTGTCATCTTCAGAGACCTGCAGAAACCCTCAAGCCCAGGGGTGGTGATTCCTTCTCCATTGGGGTGACATTCACTTAGGGAGCCAAACTTCATTCCTGGTGTAAAGCCAGAGTCTCAGGGGTAAAGCAAGGGTCTGATCCAATTCCCAGAGCCATCCAAGGGCAGACTCTCATTGACAGGAGCCAGACCTGGAACAGGCCCCAGACACACCGTGGTCTGATGGCTCTGGCCAACAGAATTTGCCCAGTGAGTGCCAAGGGGAGCATAAGGCATTCTCATTTCAGCAGAGCCTGTCTGGTGTCAGCGAGTCCATCAGCTCCATCCTTCTAGCATACGTGACAGCCTGACAGTTGCCAAATACCTCCCTCAGACACCTTTCAGACAGATCCTGTTTATTTTTAGGACAGCTCTTTCCCATCAAGGCTCAGATGTAAATCATTACAGAGAAAGGAGGGATGGTGGCAGGAAGAAAGCAGCTATTGTTTTTATTTCTTTGCCTATGACGTGGTTGCAAACCTTCCTCATGTACCCCCACCTGCCCACATTGGGACCCTTCATTTTATGAAAAGGGATGATATCCTAGCCTATGAAAGCAGGATAAGGAGAAGCATAGCAGTGAAGTCAGCTTATGAAATATTGAAGCAATGAAATCCTCACTGGAACATGTGAATGTCTAATGCCAGTTTCAATTAATTCTGGATTTTTCATTAAACCACTATTAAAAGCAAGAGGACAGCAGAAATAAGGGAAATTGACTTGAGCAGTATATTAAATACCTTAGTTTTGCTTAAGGATGTTTTATTATCTGTCCAAAGCAATGATTTCACCAGCTCCTGACAGTTTGTGGGCTAAACAGAGGTACAGGGTAAAGTTCTAGATGGTCTTTCCTCAAAATTATTTTAATTTCTGTCCTGTACCCTGCACTCGGAAGCCTGTCTCTGGTGATGTCTCTGGCATGTCATATCTGGAGGATAAGACATGGAGTCGGAGTTCTGGGAATCCATAATAAAGTGTCACTCTGGCATTATTTACAAATCAAATAAAAACTTGTTGGCTTAAGCTTTTCCCCATATTGAGGGCAAACAAAAGACATGCAAATATTCAGAGACATTCATTAGGAAAGCCTGAAAAGCAATTTAAAACCCAGGTGAGCTGTGATTTTTTCAATGGATGGAAGAAATAAAGCAACAGCATTTATGAAATGTCTCCTCTTCTGTTCTCAGAGCTTCCTTACTCCATTGACTGGAGCAAAAGAGAAACACCTGCCTAAATTAGGTGCTTTGTTAAGATGTCTCAAGATGGTTGAGATGATCTTTGGCCTTATAACTTCTTCTCATAATGACAGAATAGAGAAAACAATTTCTTAGGCAGGTGGGGTTTTGGTGGGGTTGTTTGTTTGACAGTAGCTGTTTTGCTGTTTGCTGTGCTGCTCTCCTTGAAAAGGGCAACAGAGAAGTGAGATGCTGCCCAACAAGAAAATAAAGGTTTTTATAAGGAAATAAAGGTTTCAATATGGAAACAAAGGTTTCTTGCTACCAGGAAATAAAGGTTTCATAGGGAAACTGAAACATCTGGGAGAAAACTGATCCTGATTCCCCTGGCAGAACCTGTAAGTCTCTTAGGAAATCACTCAGCCAGTGCTATCGTTCTGCCAAGGCAGACCCTTTGCTGTTCCCTGAAGCCCTTGGATCCCAGGACTTGTGGTGAGTAGTGCTGAACACTAAGGATTTTCCTCTGGTGTCTCTTTGGGTTGACTTTGTGTTTGGGAGCAGAGAGAGGGCGATGGATGAAGCATGAAAGGTGGACCACCCTGGTCAGGTTGACCAGACTTTACACCTGCAGTTCTGCAACACTGGGCACTACAGTGGGGCTCTTTGACAGACTCCCGAAAAGACTCAATTCAGCTGGTGGGCACATTCTCAACCCAAACACTGTTCTCCTCCTCCATTAACCAAAGGTGCAGAGGGAAGGCTGCAGCACTGTGAACTCTGAACCCACACTGGGTGCTGGAGAGCAGGAGGCTGGGAAAGGTTCATTCACAGAGTGAACAGCTGTGCAGGCTTAGCAGTGATAAAACAAGGTTATAAATATTCAGTCCAGTATGCAGCTGTCACCTAATTCATCAGTGCCTCAGATATCTCAGGTGATGGGGCAGCTTAAGGCACTGGTATTTATATTTCTAAAGTACCAGAGGCTCCAAATAGAGCTGTACCACCACGTGCCAAGATGAGTAAGGCCTTTCCTATCACTCAGTGCTTTACTCCTCCTGAGATGTGCTTGGTTATGAAATGAATGGGCTCACTTTATATGTCAAGTTACATCTACAGCAGATGAACAAAGAGCTAATAAATGATTAGTAAATGCTTTGAGAAATGAGTAATTAAATGCAACAGCTTTTTAAGAGTCCAACGGATAAGCACAAAATACGTAGGCCCAAGTGATAACGCTTTCTCCTGATACAACTTATCTGCAGCGCACTGCTCACATCTGCAAGAGGGCTTAGGAACACTATTAACTTCTTGTGCACCAGAAAAAAAGAGCCTTTCTGTGATAGAGGAGCACTTCTCCTGGGGATTAAGACAAAATCCTCCTTGTTTAGACATTCTAAATCCAGAAAAGCTGGAAGGTGCTTACTTTAATGTATATGGGAGCTATGAGTGTCAAGCGGAGCACCAGCCTCACATCCTTGCCTGGCATGGGGAAAAGTGTCAGCATCTTCCTGCCCTGTTCTAAGCCACAGTCAGGAGCTCTCCATCTGCTCCACCAGTATAATACATTTTTTTAAAAGATGGTACTGTCATTCTTTCTGCTACAAATGAGGATTTCTGCCACTAACACAGCTGAAGTCACCAAGTAAAGCAGATCCTGCTGCAAATATCCAAATCAGATTCCAAAAGGCCCTACGACTGCTCTGGCCAGCTGCCCAGCAAAAATACTGCACTACTGGGAGTTGGTGGACTGTTTGGCATGGAATTGAACTTCGAACAGGCTCCAGGAAAAAGAAAAGGTGTTTATATTTAGTTTTGAAGGAGCAAACCTGCCTGGTTTTGGAACACAAATGAACCTGCAAGTTTTCTGAGCAGAAGTTGGATGTGAGTTGGTGACATTTTCTGGTGGAAAAGGCAATGTGAAGGAAAAAAAACTGGTAATGCACATGTTAAATGAACCAGTCAAGTGCAGACAATGGAAAACCTGAAAAATTGATATGGAGGAAAGCATTTTGTGGTGGTAGCTATTTCTCACTGCAGTTCTTTATAAATTCCCAGATGGGAGATTCATGACCCTCAGAAGAAGTCCAGATCTTTGGGGTTTGGCCTGAGGCAGCCCATGACTCACTCGCCTAAGAGGGTTGGCTACAAGCTGAGAAATAAGCAAGACCCCAAAATGGTGGTGGAAACAGCAAAACAAAAGACAAATGAGTTAACTGATGGAAGAGCAAAAAAACCAAACCTCGGCGCAAAAAGGAGGGCCTGGATGGAGAGAGAGCAAATGCTTGTGCCACTGAGGAGGACTCAGAGGAGCTGCCATCCCAGGCAGCCAGCTCCATTTCTTTCAGGCAAAAAAAATTCAGGTGCCTCAGTCTTCAAAAGTGAGATGAGCGGAAATAGAAGATTTGAGGCTCTATGAGCCATTCCAGCTGCAGCACCATCATTTTCCAGAGGCTTAAGGAAGAGAGAGAATCTGTGGATCTGCATTGCCATCTAACGGCAAGGGAGAGCTTGAAGCATTGGCTGTGGCCCAGCAACGGGCTGGAACAGTAAAAAACAAGGAGGAGATGGCCTACAGGGATAGTCCTTTGCTTTAAATGCAAATCCTGCCTCTGCAGCTGAAAGGTCTCACCGATGAAGACTAGTCCAGAGAAAAGAAGAGCAGCCAAAATCTTCTGGTATAGGCTGCCGATTCCTTCTTTTCTAAGATCCGCTCCATTCTGTATTAGTCTGAAATATTAGCATGCATTCAGGGTGGCATTTGCTTTCTTCTGCTGCACCCAATGCTGGCAGGGAGACAGGCTTCCCCAGCAGGTGTATATTCCAGGTACCGAGGGAATTCTGCCATCCCATTCAAAACAGCGTAAAATTCATTATCTCAGGTGTTCAAAGATCCTGCTGGGAAATGCAGGTAACCAGGACTATTGAAGAAAAGAGGTAGATTTCCCTTGGATCTAGGCACAGGAAAAGCAGATCTACTATTTTCATCACACTTGTGTTCATTAGTGGTCAGTAATGGATACTTAATGAGAACATTATCAGAGAGAGGGTATTTCAGGTTGGTAATAGCACACACACTGAGAAGGGTAGAGGGAGAGCACCCTGCAGGGAGAGCCCACAGAGCAAAAAATTCACTGAGATGTGAGGGCTTACAGATCTTGTCATTTAAAAGGAAATGTCAGGAAGAGACAAGTTTGATGCTCAGTCTAGTGCCAAAAAAAAAACTGATACACCATATTATTTCGTTTCTACAACAGAAAATTTACAAGAGAGTGGATTGTTAGGAGATATGTATGTTAGTAAAATGAAGGAATTTCATTTTAAAGGTAAAGGATTATCCACAGCTTCTTTCTTCTGCTTTGAATTGCTTCTAGTGCTGATACATGCAGCTTTGTATATGAGGAGCTGGAGCTCAATCAGTGTGAAAGAGAGGAAGCAGATCTTTTATGAAGTTTGGAGCAGAGAAGGAGCTGCAGGCGAAACTAGGGGATATAAAGTATCTGCTTTTCCTAGCTAGTGGAATGGGTCATGTTGTGGGTCTCAGCTAACTGGTGGGCCACAAAAAAAAAAAAGAGTAGGGATTGACAGTAGAGAAAATGTTGAGACCAGCCAGACTTCAGGCCGCAGGTCTGACCACCCCCAGTCTGTTCAGATGCCTGCTGTGACAAGCTTCCCATGCAGCCTGCTGCCAAAGGAATGAGCACACTCTCCAACAATCCAACTTCATTTCCTTCTGGTATCCTCTCATATTTACACACCAACCTTGCCAAGCTTTGCTCAGCCCAAACAATCCCTCAGAAAGAAAAGGAAAAACAAAGAAACTCTTACAGCCTGTAAAGCACCTTCCTGCCTGCCTGAAAAAAAAAAAAAAAAAAAAAAAAAGAAAAAAAAAAAAAGTTTAGAGTGCTTCTTTCTCTCTTGGTTGCCCACTGTTTCCCAAGCTAATGAAAACCAGAGGCTGTGGGACTGATGGATTATCATCACTGAATTCTTCAGGTGTTTCTCTCCAGTTTGTGAAGCAGGGAAGGGAAGAAGGGCATGTACCTGGTTGAAGGGCTACAGAGAGTGACATGTTTCTTGATGTTCCTTTCTAAATGTGGCTCTGAGTCATGCAATGGAGTTGATTAGAAAAATTATCTTCCTATCTAGTTGAAATAGAAAGGAAAAAGAATCTTGTTTGGTGTTTGCTTCCCCAGCTCTGATTCCAAGCCTGTCCAAGCCTGTGGCAGGAAGGGGGCTGGTGAGCTGACTGGAAAACCACTTGTGCTTCTCTCAATCACAGAAATTATGAAGAGGCTGTGAGATGCAGGAACAGCTCAAAATGCACACCTAAGGGTACAAGCAGCTGTTGTCCCAAGGAGCGGCACACACAGCCTTGCATCAGCCTTCATTCCACAAGTTCCTACATGTGCTGGGTCAAACAGGGCTAACACAGTCCTTCCCACTCCGTTGCCTCCCCTTGTGTCTTCAAACTACATCCCAAAACTTGCCCCTCTTAGTCAGAGAGCCTATGGCACATCCAATCTCGTGGCATGCAGGACCACGAGGTGAAACAGGTCTGAAGGCAGGATGGCAGTGGCAGCATGATTGAGGGAAGGAAAGAGCCATAAAACACAGCCAGCTGGTTTGAACAGGCAGGAGCAGTGTGAGCTGGACCACCAGGTTGCAGCCAGCTGAGGAAAGTTATTAAAGATGCATCTTGTCCCAAAGAAATCCGGTGGGGATCACCAGGGCTGTGCTGAAGAGACAACTGCAGCACGGCTGTGGCTGCCACGACCCCGTGTGTCCTGTGGTCACCCTGTGGTCACCAGCACTGACCCTCACTCAGCTCCTTGGGTTTTCATCCCAAACCCCTGAAGAGCCTGCTGCTCTCGACCAGCAAACCTCAGGGCCAGAGGGTGAGGAGGAGTGCAAGTGATCGTGATTAACGTGGTTTATTGGGCTGTAAAGACATTTCTCAAGGTTTGGAAACTGATAACACAATGCTTCCCCCCTACACCTTAAACCCACTCCAGGCTGAGGTCTTATGTGACTTTACCTTCCACTGCTCAAATCACAGAACAAGTTAAAAGTCATTGGAATTGGACTAAAAAATTGCCCAGGGGCCACTTTGCCACAGAGGTACCCGGAAAAAGCACATTTAATTAATGTGAGGTGTTCAGAGGGATACAGGCGCACACCAAGTGCCAGCACTAGTTTCCAAGCAAACACTGAACCTAGAGCTGTTAACAATTCCGATTTTTCAATCTTAAAAAAAAAAAAAAAAAAAAAAAAAGGCAAAACACACACACAAAAAAAGCAGACTCAAGCGACTGCTCCAGCGGGCATCCGCTGCCGTTGGCAGCGTGGGCGGCACGGGCGGGGCCGGGGCCGGGGCCGGGCCGGACGATCCCCTCAGCCCGCCGGGAGCCGCAGGCCGCGGGCGCCGCCATCTTGGCGCCGCCTCAGCGCAGCCCCGGGGGGCTCGCGGCAGCCATCTTGGGGCGGGGGGCGCGCATCGGGCGGTTTTCGTCAAATTGATTCATTTTGATTTAAACAACTGTAAATAGTTGTTGTGTTTTAACCTCAGGTGGCTACCAAGCGCCACGTAGCCACTCGCTTGCCCACAAGCGTAATGAGAGAGAATCAGAAGGGTAAACGCTGGAGAACTCGTGGGTTGAAAGAACGTTTAATAGGAAAAACAAAAGCTGTGCACACAAGCAAAGGAAAACAGGGAATTAATTGGTGTTGTGCACTTCCAGGAAAACAGGGCTCCATCCCATGGAATGGTTACATGGGAAGACAAGTGCCATCACTCCGAAAGTCCCCCATTTGCTCCTCCTTCTCCCCATTTATATCCTGAGTGGGATGTCAGATGCCCTGGAATATCCTGGCTGTGTCCCCTCCCAATCTCTCAGGCACCCCCAGCCTCCTCCCCAGCCTTGTCCTGTAAGTGGCAGGAAAGCCCTTGGCTCTGTGCAAGCCCAGCAACAACAAAAACGTCACTATATTCTCAACCCTGTCTTCAGAACAAATCCAAAACACAGCCCCGTACCAGCCACTGGCAAGGAAATTAACTCTATCCCGGCCACAGGCATTGTGCTGGTGTTGGCTTCGTGTCCGCCCTACCATGATCTTTAGCTCAATAAAGGGCTGATTTTTCCTTAAAAGTCTCTCCCAAATAGCTTTCAGTGCTGTGCTGAGGACAGGGAAGTTGTGGGTCTTGTGCTGCGTGTCCTGGTGCCCTCATGGCTGGGGATGCTGTAAGCACTTGCAACAGAGCTCCAGGAGCGTTTGGGCATCACTCTCAGGCACAGGATGGGACTCTTGGGGGTATCTGTGCACAGCCAGGAGCTGGACTTGATGATCCCCACGGGACCCATCCCAGTATATTCCATGGCTCTATNGGCCGGACGATCCCCTCAGCCCGCCGGGAGCCGCAGGCCGCGGGCGCCGCCATCTTGGCGCCGCCTCAGCGCAGCCCCGGGGGGCTCGCGGCAGCCATCTTGGGGCGGGGGGCGCGCATCGGGCGGTTTTCGTCAAATTGATTCATTTTGATTTAAACAACTGTAAATAGTTGTTGTGTTTTAACCTCAGGTGGCTACCAAGCGCCACGTAGCCACTCGCTTGCCCACAAGCGTAATGAGAGAGAATCAGAAGGGTAAACGCTGGAGAACTCGTGGGTTGAAAGAACGTTTAATAGGAAAAACAAAAGCTGTGCACACAAGCAAAGGAAAACAGGGAATTAATTGGTGTTGTGCACTTCCAGGAAAGCAGGACTTCATCACACATAATGGTGACTTGGGAAGACAAACACCATTANGAACCTCAGAGCAGTCAGGACAAGGCTGTGTTGGGCTGTGAGGCTCAGCAAGAGCATGTGAAGAGATGCAATGGTTTTGGGGATGTGTTTAATAGAGCTGCAAAAGGAAGCAGAGCTCGTTCTGGGGCTGTTGGATGCTCTGCTCTACATCCTCTGTCAATGGAGCTACTCCTGTTGTCCCCAGAGCCTGCTCTTCCCTGACAGAGTGAAGGTGACTCCTTCATACAGCAGAAGGAATAATCTACGGTGCTCATCAGACTGCAACTTCAGATGTTGTTCAGTTCCCCAAGTATTTAGTGAGGGAAATTTCAAGGACAGGCACTCAAACTCACTGAGTTTGCCTTGAGCCTGAACTCGTCATCTAAATTTGAGCTGTTATGCATTATACTATCACACATTATAGCTAGTTCCTTAACACCAGTGCTTATTTTTACAGCAAAAACCTCTGCTGTCTCATATCCTGCATCTTTTTATAATTTAAATTTAGCTACCTCTTAAGCATAGATTTTTTTTTATTATTATTATTCATTTATGTATGGATTTATTTTGGAGTAACCTAAAGAGATCCTTCCCTTCATTAGCCTCATACCATTATTCCAGGAAAGCAGGCCATTCCCAAGACTCGCTGGGTTGGTTAATTGCTCTGCACACACAAAGGGGAGCTAATCAGCTTCTCTTCAAGCATGTGTTCATATGTCAACACTTTTGCTTCTGTCAGAAGCTTAAAAATGGAAACAGTTTTCTCTTTAAGAAAACAGGACCCAAATAAGGAGATGGAGTGCTGAAGATTCCTCTAGTGAGTCTGTTCCAGCTCATTCCTTAGAAAGGCTGTGGATGGAACACCGGAGAAGAGGCCAATAGATCTGGGTTTTGTCCAGGGGGGCTCTGGGTTTAAAGCTCTCTAAAACCACTTGTAGCTCATTTTCCCTGTGACTTGCCTGGGTACAACTTCTTTCTCTGTCCAAGCTGTTAAAAATCTAAAATTTTACTCATCAGATTCTTTTAGTTGCGTGACAGATCCAGCCTGTCCTTAAGCAAAAATGGAAGCTATCAAGAAAAAGATGCAGATGTTGAAGTTAGACAAGGAGAATGCCATTGACAGAGCAGAGCAGGCTGAGACAGATAAGAAGGCAGCTGAGGACAAATGCAAGCAGGTAAGTGGAAATAAAATCGCTGGCTGTGTGTGTGCTGTGGAAATAAGTGTAACAAAATACTGTGTGGCAATGTTCTGATTCAGAAAGCAAAATAATTTTAAGTCAGTTTTCTGTTAATCTTCTTTTGAAGTTTTTTTGCCTTTTTGTTATGCTTGCACAGCCAGGACTAGGCTGTAACTTCTCAGCCATCTCAGTCTTTCCAAAATTAACATCATCCACAGATTATTAACAGTACTTTGTCTAAGTTTCCTTGAATCTTACATAATTGTCCTAATTTTCTTATGCTTTGATTCCATGCAAAAGGCCTCTACATATTTAAAATCAAAGCTGTAAACCCTGACACCTGTAGGACTAGTGCTAATAGAGTTGGCTGTGTCTAAACATTAATTAAGCCTCTCCTTGAAGTGAATTAAATAAAGTTCACTTCAAGTTCTTGGTGCAGAGAGTGCCCCTTAGAGGTGCCAGTTGAGACTCAATAGGAGATATGTTCTCTCATTTTTTTGGTCAAGAATAATGGAAAATATCTTAATTTGAATGCTGTTCTTTTAACAGAATTCTAATGATAACACTGTCGTGTTCTTTTGCTTTTCAATGTCTTTATTCTGGGTGTCTGTCTCCTATTTGAGCTTTAGTATTTCCAGAATGATCTTGAAATGTTAGCTGACTACATTCAAGTTTTTACAGCACTTCTTATAAAAGTATCACATCTTTCCCTTTTATGTTCTCTAAACTTGGCTGCTTCAACATCTTCCACACTGCTCTAGTATGTTATAAGCATTCATCTGGCCTAATATTTCTTCTTCTTTAGAAAAATAAATCTTTGATCTTACTTCTCTTTTCTGAATTGTCTCAAAATTTTCAGCTTCTTTTTTAATGTGGGCACAGTACTCAAATAGTTACTTTAATATTCATATACAAAGGCAGCATCTGCTTCATGCTGCTCACTGTCCCTGTGTTAGAACATCCAAGCAAGGTTTGCAGATCTCTCACACTGTCTGGTTACTCTTTGCAACATAACAACATTCCAGAATAGCACACTACCAAAAATGTCTTTAGAATGAGTGAAACTAAAATGAAGGAAGTACACCAAAACACAAACTATTTTGATAGAGTAAATT
>VYZR01036618.1:0-43701 GCA_013400675.1 Oxylabes madagascariensis
TGCTCAAACCACGACAAGCTCCCTTGACCAAATTTCAGTCTATGTTTATTTAGATGATCAGTAGGACCAAGTTGCCATTGCTTCCTTCATTGCTTGAATTTCATCCTTGCTTTCTGTGATCTGAAATTCATGGTTCAGCATTGCCTTAGAGAACCATTGTAGAAATTCCAACAATAAGGACAAAAGGGTAACATAAGCAACAGCCCTCACAGCTTCATGTACTTCACAGCCCACAGGTTCTGACACATTACACAAGCCAGTTAATCAAATACAATGCTATTTTTTATTGCATATCACACTATCTCTTTGCCATTGACCAAAGATTGTTCACTGAAAAGACGTTGAAAACAATTTAATTTCTAACTTCTGTTATAACTGTCTTCTAGCACAAATTTAGAATTGACTTCTTTTATATTGTTCTATTAAAAAGCAAAAAAAAACCCATTTTTTTTTTCAGGGAGTGAATAAATAAGTAATGTTACTTCTATTTGTTTAATTTGATCAAAATATATTGAAGCTAAATTTCAGTCAAACTCAGCTTAAACCCTGTCATGTTTATATCATCTTATAACAAGTTTGCGAGCAAGGATGTACATATAAAATAAAAAAAAATTGACAATTTTCTGTGTAAAGGCAAGCAATAGATCTGACCGAACCCCTCTGTTGGGGAGAAATGTGGACTTTTTCCCTCTTGCTCAAGAGTTGACAAGTGGAGTGGTGTCTTGGTTTCTGCGCTCCCAGCAGAGGATGTTTTCACCTCACCTTTACTTGATCATTGCCACATTAAATGAGCCATGAAAGAAGCTGAGCTCAGTGCTTACACCCAGGCAGATCTTAGCAACAACTGCATGTATTGACCTAACTGTACAGATTAATTTCTCTTTGGATCTTCAGGCTCTCCTTTCTCCGTCTCTTTGGGACAATTCAGAGCTGGCAGAGACTTCCACCACTGCCTTGCAACACTGCTGCCTGAAAACAAAGTGAGATCTCCAGATAGACTGGGAATTTGGCAAGAATGAAGAACCTGAGACCAGAATTTCAAAACAGTTCATTTTAGAGCAAACCCACCATAGACATGAAATTTATTTAAAATTCTGGTTTAGAGAGAAGCTTATGCAAGTCGTTTGCATATAATGCAACTGTCATGTGTGCTGTAAGATTTGTGTTTAGGGTTCTATAAGAATATATAAGGATATATTGCACACCTCCCCAAAATTCTAACTGCTAATTCCTTTATTAATTGCAAGAAATGTTAATAAGAAGTGTTAGGGGAGATTGTGAGGTAGTTTGTGGATTTAGAGTGAACCTTTCCCCTTACCCCAAGATTAGGGTTTAGCTGGCTAAATGCAGGGTGCTTATCACTGCTCTCCTTTCAATGCCTATCTTGCAGGTATGCCATTGTTTAATTATGTTTGGCTTTACATTTTCTTTTGCCGGGACAACCCATGAGAAATTAATATGAGCAAGTCACTAATTTTACTGAGGTAAAACAAAATTTATGCAATCAAGGAATCTGAATCTGTAACAAACACAACAGTTCTGTCTCCTGAGAACAATCCTTCCATAAAGATACAAATAAATATTCTCAATTACTTCTCTGAAATAAGCACATTTTATTTACTGATGGATGCTTCATCCCTTTGCATCCCTTTCCAGCTGCAAATCTTCTGCAAGACATTGGGACAAGTGCAGCCCTGCCGTCCTTCTTTGTGATTCCAACAAGAGGCTAAATGAGTCCATTATGACCACCATGTGCTCACCAAACTATTCACACTTGTTTACTAAGGTACACAGTGACTTACTGCATCTCCAGAGAAAATTACCACTCATTACTTCATGCATCAGATTACAGCTAAATTATTGTTCTCATAGTACAAGGCTCATGTTTTATTCAAATTCTAACCAGTGCATTAACTCTGCCACTCAGCCAAGATTACAGCTAAAAATAGAGAGCACATGTCCTACTTCAGAATATGTTTAACATTACTACCAAGAGCATCTCAGATTTCACATGTGCTTAGATTCCACAGCTTTGACCTTCAAGAGAATTTGAAGAGTGAAACTCAGTAATTGCCCTAAGAGTAAAAGAAAGCCTGTGGCCCCTGGCCACGTGGTACCAGCTGGCATGTGCAGTTCTGCATGACAAAACGTGCACTCCTTCAGTGGAGGAGCTAGTTACATTTATTTGTATTGTATGACTTAGGAATAATGGAGCACACAGGGAGGAATAACCATACTCTACAAGCAGCCAGGTCAAAACCAGAATAAGTATATTCAAAACTTCTACAGATTCACAGTAAAAAATTGTGCTTGAGCTGTATCCATCCTTCACCCTTGATCTACCAGAAAATTCATACTTCAGGTACTGGAAGTGCAGCCCTGATTTCCAGTGCCTGAGACGTTTTGGTTTCTGGGAATTCTTTTCCCAGGCGATTTTCTGTAAACAAGAGAAATGTTTTTGTAACTGTACCTATGTTATCCACTCTTTCTCACAAGAGAGGTTTCTTGATGAACATCTGTTTTAACCAATGTGATTGAAGAGGTTTGCCTTTGTTTCACCAATCAAATTAGTCTATGTAAAATGGTATAAAAGAGAGGGACATCTCAAAAATAAAGAGTCATTTTATTTCTATCCTTCTAAAAGATCTCGGAGTCTGTGTCATTGTTTAGTGCACAACAGCAATACTGGGAGTGCACACAGGAAGAACTAAGGGAACATTGACCTTTCTGTCTCTTGGATACAGTCAGTGGTGTTGCAAGTACTAAAATTTAGCCAGGTATTGGCCTTCCTCCTCATTTGCTTCCTCCTGCTCTCTTCACTCAAATCAGCACTGAAGACTTTGGAGCAGGAGAATTCCAGCCCACTTCTCAGCTGGTCCTTGTCTGATTTATACCATTCCTGATGGTGAGCTCCCCTATGCTGTGGATGCCAGCCCATCCAGTACAAAGCCAATTCCACTCATATTCCAGCCTAAATTCTGAGCCACAATCAAAATAGGGCTCAAACCAGGGTATGAACAGAGACAGGTAAAGCACATTTTATTATTTGCATATTTTACTATTCTCTTTATTATTGATATTGTTCTCAACCACTTCTGAAAGGAGGAAAAATTTTCTTAACTCTTTGTGTTTGCTACCATCATCCTTCAAATCACAACTCAGTTTTGGGAACATATACAATTCCAGTTTGACAGTGAGCACACATCAGAAATACAGTCATTTATGATTTAAAATACAGTTCTTTTTATTCCCCATTGAAAGACTTTTCTCTTAGGCTTTCTCTGGACTTGCACATAAATGACCTGCAAAGTGTCCTAAATTGACTTGATATAAATAAGAATTAAGCTTGAAGCATTTAAAATAAATGCTCATCTAGAAATGGTTCTACATTCATTAATCAACCTCTTCAGCTTTCAGTTTAGACATATTAGAAGTGCTCTTCTGAAGATGAAATTGGGCTGTAATCTGTTTATAATCCTTTTTAAGTTTCTTTTGTGCTCATTTTCCTTTTTCATTCTACTTCCTTGGTATTCTGAAAATTAAGGGGCTAGAATTAATGAGGCCTGTCCCACAGTGCTTCAAAAGATTCCAAAGCCAACACCTCCTGCCAAGGTTGAAGATGAAAAGTGAAAACAACTCCATTGTATTTTCACCTTCAGAACCTTTTCCTGCCTGCCTGGGCTGCTGTAGTTCCCCACTGTATAACAAGGCAATCGCTGCATTTTTATTACAAAACTCAAGCTTTTTTATCTGTAATTCTATACTTTTTAATCCCCTGTTTAGGTAATAGAGAAATAAAAGAGAAGAAGTACATATAATATTAATGTTGCACTCTTTAGCAGTTATTTAAATGGCAAACAGTTAATTGAGCACTTTTTAATATTATATAAGGCACCTGGACCCAAAGGCTGTGTGTGTATCCATTGGATCTGGAATGTGCCTGCATTTTCCTTCTGCAGTGTGGAGCACACACATTTCTCTTGGGGGGAAGGGCTTATTCTGGTCGTTTCAGCTCATACAGCATGTATTCTGCACAATTCATGATGAATAAATTCAGAAGGTCACTTCCTGAGCCAGGACTTATGGCCAAGAGCAAATCCGTTCTTGCTTGTGACGGATAAAGAAGGAGGTTATTATAATTTACTGCAAATGGCAAATGCAGAGCTCCCAACAGGAAAATCTCTTCAAATTTTCATGATGCCACAGAGGGGCAGCCTTTTTCTCCTCTTTGGCAGTTCCTTTCCTAGAATCTTATTCCATCTCTGGTGGAGGTTTTCTCCAGCTTCCAGAAATGCATAGTAGTGGAGCAAAAGCCTGACTTAAACTAGGGTTTATTGAATAATAAAAGTGATTCCCAACTCTTAATGTTGCCAAAGAGCTGAAGAGAGAACTGAAAGCTACAGTTGACATTTATTTCTGCATATAAAGCCTCACACACCAGCTCCTGGTGATGTGAACTGCAATCTATGCAAGAACGTGTTTTGCACCAAGGATATTGAGACAAGTTAAGATGCTCACATCTCTTAGCTCATCCAAGATGTGTTTGAGTGGATGATGTTTATTGTTTTGTTCTGATTTTTCTGAGGAAAAAACTGGCAAAAAAAATTTTTCAAAAATCAAGGTTACTTCTAGACAGGACAAAGGATTGTTTAAAAAGCAATTATCCTGAGGGAAGTAGGACTCATCATCAATATTGTAACAAATCTTCTAAAAAGAACTGGCTGTTTTTAATATCCATGCTCAATGCCTGTACTGCAGGTATGGAAGTCCACATTTTGGTTACTCTGAAACCAGGGCAACTTGCTGGGTGCAGTGACTGGGGCTTCTTCACGCAAATCAACAGGCTCTCACTGAATTCAGTGCGGCTACCCTGACAAAAGCCTCTCAAGTAGTGCCACAGAAACAGTAAAAGTAAGTGCTAGCCATGAGTTATGGTATCTGGAACCTCCATAGCCCAGAAGCCTGCCCTAGAAAATCCATTCTTTTATTGAGTTGTAGATCTATAAATAAAAAACCTCATTTTTTTCACAAATATGTCTTACAATAAATGTTCCACCTCCTTAAAAGGCTAAAGTGTCACTAAGAAATTAGCAAGAAGCAGCTGTTCATGCACCAGTGATAAAGAGGAGAGCTCTCAGCAACATTTTCCCCTTTTCAGGACAGACAAGCAAACTAACTGATAAATACATTAGAAATTAATTGTATAATTCATCATGTGGGAAGCGGGGCCTTCAAAGCAGGGTGCACAGATAAGGGTAGGGTGTTTAGCAGACCTTTAAACGGCACTAATGAAATGGCTGTTTGCCAAGGGACAGGGAGGGCTCCCTCGCAGGGAAACAACAGCCTGAAGACCCATTTTCATCTGCTGCCCTGCTGCCTATTTTATTGGCATCCCTGCTCTGAAATTCCATTGCACTTGTTATCTGCTCTGAAATGTGCCCAGGAATGAGCACTTCAGACCTTGACCTCTAAGAATGAATGTGGTATAAGAAATACAGTGAAGTATAAACAAATATCCATCCTTCTATCCTGAGCCACATGAAACACGGCTTTGGAACCAATCACACCTCATGTGTACAAAAGTAAATGAATAAAGTGGTATGAAATTACATTCACTACTGCAGAACTGCTCACAGGAGTAAACTTCACTGTCTTTAAAGTGTTCATAGCATTTGTACTCCCTGTAGTAGTGCATTCAGCTTCAAAATACATGTACATTGATAACTTTGAGGTATCAAGTAGGATTATACAATGGGATTAATTTCAGAGTTTCTCACCTAATTTTCTAGTAAATATCTTTATGGCCAATTGAGCGAAACTGCTGCATTTCCAGCACTGCCTGATCTGTGTCAAATGCCTACCTAAGGAAAAGGACAGCACTCTAGGACTGCCTGCTTCTTCCTCAGTTACGAAGAGAATCCTGCTTAGAGAAAATCAGCTGAGACAAATCCTTTTCCAGCTGACTGAGAGCACAGAATTCAGCAGAAGTCAATGGACTATGCTCTCACTCATTAATCTTTTTTTTAATAGGTATCAGGGAAAAAGTGTTATTGTGATAGCAAGGAAATATATAGACATTTTATTATGAAGGCTAATAATTATGTCTGTTTTAAATATTTATCAAAATTAATGAAACAAAATATTTACATGAGAAAGTAGAGATTAGTCCCCAGCAGTACTATTAAATCTTGCATTTACAGGAAGAAAAGACAGCTCTGCACCTGAGAGCCTGGCTGCCTGCTCCCAGCAGGACAACAGTCACATTTATTGTGAGCACCGTTCTCTAAGCAAGCAGGATGCCACCAAGATGAAAGCTGCTCTACAGGTACAAGGTGACATTATTGCAACATTTATCTTCTGCTGAAATTTGAGCCCTAATTATCCTTTAAATTACACAGCAGCTAGAGGCACAACCACAGCTAGCATGAGTTATTTGCGGAGTTGTGTTGTGACTATATATTACAAGGCATCATCCAAGCTGCAGACCAACGGGATGAGAATGAAGAAATCCTCTATCATCTTGCCATCCACTAATTTGTTACCTGAGAGATAGATCTGTGCTCCATTGTCCCAGGAAGTGGACAGGACATAAATTCCCGGGCACTATTGAGCACATTTCAGAACAGCTCTGTGTGTGATTATGAACTAAACGTGAAATTCTCCACTCGGGGAGGAGTCACACTCCCTTGCACTACAGCCACGCTGCAAATCAGCTCCCACAGACTCCAGGTGCTGGGAAAGCCTGCCCAGAGCAGCTCTGGAGCTGCCCAGTCCTTCCCTGCTTTGCACAGCTCAGGAGCAGCACGACAGGACAGCTCTGAGCTCTCCTTGTATCCCCTCAACCCCACAGGTGACCCAGGTTCTGGGGAAGGACTCACTGGTGAAAAGAGATGCTGGAACCAGCAGCTGTCTTTTCAGGAGATTCAGCCTAGTGCCAGACTTTTAGAGAGCTATCATGGGGTCTGGAAATCAGGAGCAGACAGTCTGCAGCCAGTAGGACGTGTTTACTCTGTTCTGAGGCATGGGCTGAAAGTCGGTGCCACTGCCAAGGCTTCAGACAAAAGGAGTTTCGCCTCTCCCCACAGCAACCACCTCCCTCTGATAAGTAGAGACCATCAAGCCCAGGAATGAGCTCTGACTTTGAAGATTGTATTTTTCTACCTGTAACAACAGCAGGTTCATTTTGCCGTGTGAGTGTGACTCCTTATTCACAGCCACACAGTGTCTGCTGTAACTGCCTTTGTCACATAAAAAAGTGTGAACACCAACATTGTGCTGCAGTCCTGATTTTCATAATTCAGTACAAGATTTATAAGTCCAAGACCAGCAGCCTTTAAAAAATACCCTGCACAAAATCTGTCCCTCTTCAGTTCTATCTCTACGACCCAAAATATATATATTACTGATTTTATCACACCATTAAATTAGTACCACAAAGTTTTATAGCTGGTTCCAGTGACATTTTAAAATATTTT
This sequence comes from Oxylabes madagascariensis, assembly GCA_013400675.1. Taxonomy (NCBI): domain Eukaryota; kingdom Metazoa; phylum Chordata; class Aves; order Passeriformes; family Timaliidae; genus Oxylabes; species Oxylabes madagascariensis. The sequence goes on from VYZR01036618.1 coordinate 7,476, forward strand.
TTAGTAGTATGGTAAATAACTGAAAGCTGTGCTTATTATATGGCTTTTTACAGCCTTTACCATTGCAGTGATTTACCATTTAAAGCTTTATAGCAACAATGTATGGAGCAGTGTAAGTCCCGTGGTACTCACAATATTCACTCCCCAAGTGAGGCACTGGCTCAGCTGGACAGCAGTGTTTAAACTGGAAGGAGAGGCTTTGTAAAGAACAGAAAACCCAGGTACAGAGGGGTCAATTTTATATCGTGCAATTAAACAAAGATTGCNCCACTGGCCTTCCCTGTGACACCCCTGCCTGGCTTTTCTCTCTCGATGACACCATTTGTGGACAAATTTTCTATTCTTAATGCTCATAGAGTTGTGCCAGGCTGCCAACCCTGCCCCTGGGTCCTCAACAGCAGAGTGGATCAGGGAAACAGGAGGGGGCTCAAACATTCGGCACCAACCCTGGCACAGCCTCCCAGCTGGAGCCAACAGTGTCCCCCTGCAGTTATTTCAGGGTGACTCTAAAACGCCTCACCCGTTTCATGTGAGCCTTTGCCGATGGACTGTGGCAGTCTGGGTCTTTGTGCCAGGCTCCACACACAGCCCCCACAGCCCCAGCTCTGAGCTCACTCACTGCCCAGGGCACTCACAAACTCAGGGCTGGGTTTGATCCAAAACCCTCTGCGCTCACAGGGCATGAGGATAAAACCCAGCTTGTCACAGCAGCATTCACACGCGGCTGCTGCATTTCCTCACTGCATCCTTTCTGAATTCCCAATCAAAGAAATGGTCGAGCACAGACTTTGTTTGGAATGCTTATGCTCAAAATGCAGAGGTTTGAGCTAGTACTGAAAGAAGTCTCGAGGCCTTGAAGAACTGATTTCCCATTACTTTTCTGACTTCCAGACAAAAGCAACAGCTTTTGACATCTTTGAAAAATTCAAAAACCTGTAATTATCGCTCGTCAGATGGTGGCTAGCAGCTCTGTGACATTACATAATCATCTGAATTTAAGATTTTATAATTTGATTTTCCACCCAGAGCTATACCACCAAATTAAATGTGTTAATAGACACACCAAATGTCTAATAGCAATCCCATCTGCTTTTATAGATGAATAGATGACACTGACAACCTAATTTTGTAAATGCTTACAGTAAATGAAATATGAAACACAAATGATATTTTTAGATTTTTATATCTAGATATATCCCTTTCATTCAGGTTAAAAAACAGGGTGCCATATTCCTGCCTGATCATCTTGCAGAGAGACAAAATTTAATATTTCAGAAATGTTACATGTAAAAAAATTCCGCTAAAATGTCCCAACTAAATGCCATTAATTTTTTTAGTAGGGTTTTCTTGGTTAGAGATTTTGTCTATATAACTGTGTAACCAGTGGGATTTGGAAGATCCTGGCTTGATAAAATGGCATGTTCTTTTTATTTATGGTAAGAATTTCTGAAAAGAAGGATCATACAATCAGCTTCATTACTTTCTCCACTGCTTTTGAAAACTACTGCCATAGACAATTCTGTCAAAATCAGGATTTTTGTTGTTTGTTTCTGAGAAAATAGAGAGAGCTGTTCCCTTCAGATTGAATGATTTGACTCGTTAGAAAGCCTCAGAGTTTTATATATCCAGGAGCTTGTGCAAAAGGCTTGACAAATATGTGTGCAGCCAGCCCAGCCTCACCCCAATACTGAATAACAAACTCTGTAGTCTGAGATCAAAGTGCTCTATCTTCCTTAGATTTGGAGAAGAACTTTTTTTCTGATAATGCAGAAAACAAAAGAAAACATCAATTATTCTAAAACGTAAATTATACTCCTTCCTCAATAACTGTCCACAGTTGCTTTTCATCACAGTTTTAATCTCTAGGCATTAGTTGAATCTTACATTCAAGCAAAGGGGGAAGGACTCATCCAGGAATTAAATTCCAAATTCTTGATATTAGTGCTCAGTACTTCTTCCACATCCTCCCTTCACCCCTCCACTAATGGAATCAGTTTTTCACTGCATGACCTTTACCCTCTACATCTCCTAACTTCCAGCTCACTCCACCTCCATGGCCAAGGGAACATCCTCACCTCCTCCTCTCTGACAGCCCCAGCTCTTCTGAGGTGAAGCTGCACCATCTGTGAACACCAAGGTCTCAGAGCAAAGTACCAAATCATGGGAGAGTCATTCCTTATTCATCACATAACAGAGCCAACACACTTCATATTTCCAAAGTTCTTCGTAGCCAAGTATTTGCAAGTTTTTTCTGCTGTCCTCATTTTAGGCTAGAAGGGTAAATTGAGATTTACTATTACTCATCGTTTAGAGGGGAAAAAATATTTCAAATATATAAAAGATTACATTTCCTTAAGGTGAAAATCTAGAGCCAGCAAAAGTCCATTGCAACTTTTAAGTCTTTCTTGAAAGCAGTAAACAAGTTGAAGTGCTTTATGTTTACTTTCTGAAGAGGAAAAATTCTTTCCCTCAGCATCTCTAAGAGGAAGCAAAACTATTTACTAAAGAGCACCAAGATCACCCTTACAGAGCCCAACACAGTGTAAACAGGATCATTTATAAAGCACTAACATTACAACACTGAGATCCATGCAAGAAAAATCAGGGACAGATGTGCAGAGTCAGCTCGTGGCTGTTGGTGTGCTGCCAGCCTGGCCCCGAGCTCCAGCACAAGGAGGTCACTGAGCCCCTGAGCACAACAGCCCTGGGGTTATCATGGGATGGTCACTGAGCCCCTGTGTAGCCCTGATTTAATGTTTTGGTTTCTGGGAATTCCTTTCCCAGGCAATTTTCTGTAAACAAGAGAAATGTTTTTGTAACTGTACCTATGTTTACCCATCATTTCTCACAGGAGAGGTTTCTTGATAANCCTGCTGAGAATGGGCCTCATGCAGCTTGAATCCCTCACTTGAGAATCAATTCCCCCTCTAGCATGGAAACAAAAGACAGACGTTCTGGGTTTTTTCTGCTGAAACCATCAGATTTGTCATTTAAAGATGACTCTGACTTCTCGTAACCCCTCCTTCTGCACAAAGACCAAAGCATTGTCACCACGGCCATGCCATGCAGACAGGCAGCACGGACTTCGTGGGCAGCTCCAATAAATGACATGTGACTGCCTTTGTGTCCCTTAATGTAAGGAGATTCAACATGCAGCAGCTTTTCTGAGGAAGCAAAACATGATGGACTAGGCTGTGCTCAAAGCAGACAATTTGTGTATAAAACCAAAATTAAAATTGCTCAAAAGTGCATTAGGACTAATCTTCACACCTTGGCTATTACAAACAGCTGGGGAACTTTTTTGCACAAGAAATAGCTGCAGAAGGAAGGATAATAAGGCTACCAGATACAAATTCAATCTTCCACATTGTCACCCATCCTGTACGTTGCTGTATGATTTCATTTGATTTGAAATTTTGGCAGATAGAAGCTAGCTAGGACAGCTGGCAGTGCAAATAACCTTTTCTTCCCCTCTTTTCAAAGGGAATAATTTTTTCATCTCCGTGGAGAGACTGGATTCTGTCTGCTGAAAAATGCATATATTCATTTTGTATGAAACACTATATAACTGGCTTACCTTGGGAGTGGCCTAATGTTCACTTCTTATTTCTTTATACTCAAATGCCTTGTCTTTACAAAACTGGAGCCACTCTTTCTTTCAAAAGGCAATGTCTATATTTGTGATATAAAACAAATAAAAGCAGCTTGGATTTATTGAGACATGGCCATTCTTCACCTTGCCTGATAAGCTGAGCTGATCCAATGAGGTGTTGACTTTCCAGTTATAACTTGTATCTCTGGGAATTAGACCACAAATATTTTGTGGATTGTATCCCACTGACAAAGTTTACACTCCAAAGAATATAGGATGCCCAAACTGGCAATAAAAAGCTAAGGTAAAGGAAATTTTAGGATATCTATATTTACAAGATTACATTTTTGTAACACTGAGAGCTGCAGTGCATTGAGCCCAGGAATGTCCTGCTGCTGCCAATGTTGCAGAGTGATAGGAGAGAGGACAGTAGGAGGTGATCCCATTTTAAAAGCCAAATAAACCAATCAAACACACAGTACTGCAGACACCCTCCGTCCTTACAGTAAAACTATCTACTAACACAGGTGAATCCCCATATTGCACAGGAGGCACCAAGCAGTTTAGATAAAGGATGGGTTTATCATTCTCATTTCCCCAAGCAGCAGCTTCAGAGGCACGGAAAGGAGTTTCACATAAGAGCAAACATAGGGAGCCACGTTCCTTGGGGGTGGGATAAATCACATCACTGGGAGTGCAGTCTCTTAATTTTCATCCATTTTTGGAGCCCAGTATTTTAAAGCACTGAAAGACACAGATGAAGGAGAGGGCACTCATAAAGGGCAGATAAAAAAACAAAACCTCCACGCCTTCATCTGTGTGAAGAGAAGTGCACAGGAAGATTCCTTTGAGCTCCTTTGCAACATGCAGTCATGCAAGGCTGCCTCTTGATCTGGCACAAATTGGAGTTTTGGAGCTCCTGGGCTTAATATGAAGACAAGTGGCAAAAATAAAATATAAAGAAAAAAAACCTGTCTTTTGGTTTCTCTGCATCTGTCTCTCATGAACTCAAATTTCGATCAAGCTGTTTAGACTAATAAATCTTGCAATGAGTGGATTTCTCACTATTGACTGCTGCCTGATGTTACAGCCTCCTGCTGCTGTAGCAGCTACAGTTTGTGCAGTCCTCTGGCCAGGAGGAAAATGCCACCACAGAGCAGTAATATGTTTCCCAAGAGACTCAGCTCCACAAAACTTCCCCGCTCCTATTCTCCCTTCACATTTCGGTGGGTAAGAGTCCCAAAGCACTGAGCATTTTTGCCTGTGATTACTCCCATCAGTCCTTACCTGCCTTTGGATGAAAAAGTTGCACAGCACTCTGCTGTGCTTGATTATTAGTGCATGGATAGATCTGCTCCAGCTCTGCTTAATATCTCACAAACTTTGTCTTTCTTTTTCAGTCTAAATTTGATTTCTCATGGGATTAAGGGTATCTCACCTTATGTTTTTATTTATACCTTGCTTTGTCAAGCTTTTCTTGGGATAGCACTTGCAGGGAATGGCTTAAAAAACCACATGGGGTGCATGGGAAGCATTCTCAGGCTCTGCTAAAAATTAGATTTATGTTAAGAAGTTTGCTACTACATTCTATTACATTATAACGCCAAGTAGAAAATAGCCATATTCCATATGGTTCACTGTTGTGTGTTTGTTTGCAGGTTTGTTTTGGCTTTGAGAAGCAGCTGCAGCAGTGCTTTGCACAAACCCAGCTGAATACCTACACCTACAGACACTGAGACGTGTGATGCGTGCAGGAATTACAGCTGCTGCTGTAGCTCCACAAGTTAGCGAGGAAACATCCACTGAAAGGCTGGCTGGGAACTGCAGCAGGTCAGGGAACAGAAAAGGTTAGATCATAAACTAACAGAACTCCCTGAAAAATAAAAATTGCATTCGTCTTCCCCTGACCTTAAGATGTGAGATGCTTGAGAATGTGAAACTCCAATCTCTTGGAGTAGATAAAATGTTCTGATGAACAGTAGGTGCTCAGCCTCCTGCCAGATGGGATTACTTTTTTCTCCCCTGTTTAAACATGTGCAACATCTGCAGCCTCACTGTTTGCAGAGGTATTTTAAAAACTACTTTATTCTAAAAAAAGCAGTATCTGTTTCAGATAGGTTCCTGAAATTCAAATTCAACTACACCACCAGATCTTTACCTGGTGTAAAGGAGCTACCTGAAAATTCACTGTTTTTTAGCAATTGAGAATGTCACTTGATCAAGGAAATTATCCCTTCTGAGAAACCAGAACTTTGGAATAATTTCTCTGCTTTTTGTCCCATTCTGTTATGTGTAAGTCATCGTAACTTCATCTGGGAGTGCCACAGCATGTAATTAAATCTTAAAATTGTGTGACAAATGCAATGGCTGTGAACGTTTGGACCAATGAACACCACTAGGTTTCAATACTACTCAATCTCCATTTCCTGGTTAACCCTGCACAGAAACCTTGAACAGTGACCCTGTCTCCATGGATTTTATTAATGACACTGTTCTGGGGATCAGCCACCACGCTGTGGGCTCCAAAAGGGACTCCCTTCAGTACTGGAAGAGGACATTGCTCTTCCATTAGCAATTTAAACTTTGTGCCTTCTGTAGCATATTGAGCTCTTTACATCAAGCAGCTTCTTAGCAGTCAAATCCTTTCACCAGCAAGGTCTCAACTGGAAAGGTCAATAAACGTGGGGAGTTACAGCTTCAGTGGGTCCAGAGCAGTAATGCATGAGATTCCTGATGTGCTTGATACATTGCACCCCACTGGTACTGGAGCTATCCAACTGGAAAGTCATAAAATGACATAAAATAAAGCGCTGGAGCAGAAATGATTCACTCATTAACACCACAGACTCTCAGCCATTAAATCTCCCCCACCAGACACACACGAGACCAGCACAGCCAGAGCTCTGTGTGTGTGTGGGGCCCTGACAGCCCCATGGATTCTGTCTGGGGCCCTTGGTACTTGTGCCAGTGGTATTTCCATAAATCACAGGGATTTGCCACAGTTTGACCTAGCATGTGAAATCACATTATTATTTTGCTGCCAGCACCCCTGGCTGCTTTTTTTTAGGAATCTCTATACCCCAGGGGTAGGTTCCAGGAAAGGCACTTATAGTATCTTTATACTACAAAATAAATTCAGATCCATCTTAACAGTTTGATAAGGACTCCTGTGGAACCAGAGCTATAACCAACCTGAGCTTGTGCAAAGCACAGAGCCCTTCTCCATGGAATCACTCCATCCAGCACCCCTCAGTCACTGCTGCTGGCAGACCCAGAACATGGAAGGCAGCAATGAAGGAATTCACTGCCATGAGGAAATGTCAGTTTACCAAGATGAGAATCAGGGCCCTGAAGAAAAAAAAACAATTTATCATCACCTTGCAGTACTTCACTCTTTTTTTCTAATGCAGAGATTTTCAAAACACTAAATAAATCAGAATGAGAAATCATTGCTGTGAAGATGATGCAAGGACAATGACAAATTGAGCCCAAGCCTGAGGGGGAGAGACTTAAAGAAAGCTATGAAGCACTGAAGCAATGAGGAAAATTGGAGGAGTAGAGAGTCCATGTAGGAGCCACAGGAATAAAGGAGGTTTTATAGCAGCAGAGACAGACCTCTGAGCCTCTCACAATCCTTCATTTCATACAGCTTTGTTTATTATAGCATCTTTCTTTCCTAAGGCTGGAGCTTAGGACTTTGATTTATATTTCAGAGCTAATTTTTTTATTCTGACCTTGAAACACAGGAAAAAAAAAACCTGAAAAGATTTTTCAAAACAACTGCAGGAAGCTGTAATGCAGCCCTTGCTTACCTCCTCCAGGGCTGGAGGTATTTCAGGCTCTAAAGGCAGCACAGACATGAGATGTTCCAGGCCCTGCCACTCTGGTTGGTGTGAGACACTGCTCTTTGCTGGGTGCTTAAGAAAAGTGTCGGCATAGTATCAAAAATCCTACACAGGGTTAGCACTGGAATTCAAAACTGCCTGTGCAGGCACCAAAAAATTACCAGGGAAGTTATCATATTAAGGCAACCTGACTTTTTCCTTCCCTCAAACTGATCACAGGGCTCGTGCTGACTGTTGAGGATGGGGCTGTTAAAAGAAGGGGTCTGAACAGAGAGATGCAAGCCCATGAGAGACTTCCCAACCACTTCCTTCCAAATGTTGAACCAAACCTGTGGGCAAAGGGACACGAGGGAGCCTGGACCATCCATCCCCACACCAAACCCACTCTGCAGTGACCACATCAGCAGAATCCTCACTGCTTTAAAGACACGGGTGGGTTAAATGGGTAACTACTGGAAGTAGCACAGGCTGGTGTCTTGTGCCACCAGTCTGGGCATTTCACACCACAGCTTCACATCCATCCCACCGAACTTCAGGGACATGGAGAGCACAACCAGTGGAGGGAGTTAATCAATGGGCAGAGACATCTTTAGAGGGAATTCAGCCCGTGCTAGAACCAATCACCCTGTTATCTGTCGGGAGCAGAGGTTAAGTGTGCTTCACGTTCCAACGCCTCGGTGAAGTGTCTGAAGTTCAATGGAACAAATCTTGCCTAAGAGGCTTTCAAAGGCCTTTAATGGCTACTGGAAGTAATCACAGATTTCAGTGAGTGTGGGTCAGGATTTAACTTCATCCTATTTTGGTAATAAAGTCAAATACAGCCTTAAGCATTTAAGAAGAGGAAAAAAAGTAACAACTGAGAATTTTTTCTGATTGCTATCTCTTTCAGTTTATCAGAGAGAAAGCTTGTGATAGTCCCTGTTAGATCCTTTAGTGGTGTTTGCAGAATTCTCCCTTCTCCCTCTTAAATATAAATCCAAGATCTGGAGATCAACTTTAAAAAAACAATAGTCTGCCAAAAAAGAAATTAAATGGTAGTTTTAATTTCTGGCAGGAAAACCCATACGTTTTTTTACCCCCCCAAGTTTAATGTCAATGAAAGAGATGAAATCACATTCCCTTTCACGAACAATCAAACATGATTTCTTTTTCTTTTATGCCTTTTGTCAGCAGTGCCAACTTTTTTGAGTTACTGTTAAACGCAGTCATTGTAAACAGAGCTAAAACCCGTCTACTCCTATTATCTCACTGCACCATAAATTGCCTTGATAGTGAAATAACAGCAACAAGACTGCAGTGTTCTTGCTAACAATCCCTGCCATGACTGAAGTGGGTAGGTCATGTACACAAAGCCAAGAGCAGGCTTTGGCCACAGCAAAGCGTTAAGGGATATATCCGTGAAATGAAAGCTGTCATTTCCACAGTGTCAGACACACAGAGCTGCAGTTAATTATCCATATTACTGCAGAGCTCAAAAACCGTAAACCCAAACCCAAATTCCATCCTTCAAAGTGACAAAAAGAGAAAAAAAAAAAAAAGGAACATAAAATGAGTTCAGTGAGACAAGAACTAGAGCCTCTCACGGAACAGACAGGAGATGCTGCCTGTGCAGGTCTGCGGGGCAGAGAACCTCGCCTCACTGCCTGCCCACCCACTGCCAAATGCCACAGGAAAACTTTTATGCAGGGGAGAAGAGGCTGGGAGGAGGGTTTGGTTATAGAGAGCTCCTGCTGAGTGCAGGAAAACCTCCAAGGTACATCTCTCAGCATTTAGCAGCTGCACTTTGAAGGATTTTAGCAGGGCCCAGGTGAGAGCTGGGAACTCAAGAGTAATCAAAGGGATAATGGGGAAGAGAAGGGAGCAGCAGCCATGAGCAGTGCTGCAAATGGGAATAGTTTCCTTATTCCTGACCTGGCTGGGAAGAGAGAAGCAGTGAAGGAATACAAAGAGTCAGTGACACGGTCAGGGGCACAGGGGACGTCACCTTTCCAGAGGCTTCCCAGCCATGAGGAAGGCAGAGCAGAGTCGCCAAGCTGAGAAAAACAATTCCTCCACTAATTGAAATATGACAAAACAGTATTTCAGGCTCTGTTTTTATATGTGAATGGTGGCGGGAGGGAAGTATTTTGCAGCAGGAATCAGCAAGATTCAGCCATTGGCCAAATAAAAGCATCCACATGAAAGTCTTGGTCAGGGACAAGGCTTCAACCCCACAGACTGCATTTTGTCCGTGGTGGTCCAGCAAAGCAGCAAGGTGGGAATGCAGATTAACCTGTCTGCAGCTCCATGGGGCCGGACCTGGCAACTCCAGAGCTCTAAAAAGGCATCAGAAAAACTTAGATATTCTCTTGATGTGGGAAACATCAGCAGAGAGATGGAGCTGGATTTGTGCTTGCAAATGGTTTTCCAAGACACGAGGTGAGGGTTGCAGAGAGGAGGAGGTGGGGAAGGGTCCTGGAGAAGCCTCTCATCACAGCAGGAGGAGGGTGAGAGGAGTCTGCCTGGCAGAGCACCCCAAACAGCAGGACAGAGAGAGCTCTGTGGCCTTCCATGGCCTGGATGCATTCAATCCTAGGAATGCAGCTTTAGATGTTACACCAACCTCAGATGTAGGTAGATTTTACAGACACACAGATATATTCTTTGTCAATATAGGTATTTCACTGCTTCTTACAAGTGCAAACAGCTTTCCTGACAGCACTCCAGGCTGCTGTACTCCCTCATGCAGCTTTTAATAACCAGGCAGAAACTGGAGTACAAAGTAGTCATAACCAGTGTTTCTCTCTCCAAAATCCCTGTGTTGCAAAGAAAGAAATTTGTCAGAAGCTGAAGTTCTATGCATCATTCATTTTCATTTGTACCAATACTTGCTTCTGCAGGTCAGGAATTGTTTCTTGTCCTGCAGAGCAATGAAAAGCAGGCCAATAATGCCACCCACAGGTGCCCGGGTTTATTGCTGCCATGGATTTCCAGATGGGTTCTGTGATCCTGCAGTTAACTGGAATGTTGGTTCTAAGCTGGATTGTGACACAGGTGCCTCTCTAAATTCACCTGCACTAAGAACAGCACTGCCTGTGCTTTTCCAGCACTGCTGGGTTAGAGAAGTTACAGGTTACTGTGCAGATGGCTTGTTTTCAGTACAAAGTATTTGTGCAGAGAGAAACAAAACCTACACAGGTTACAAAACAGAAATTAAAAATTAAAAACCCCCCCTTCCATCTCAGTACTCAGTGATATGGAGATCTGGTGAAAGCATTTCAAGCAATCAAATCCACTTTTTAAATTAAAAACATACAACAAATATGTTCCTACAACGTGCAGTTTATTTTATTTTGCCATTCCTATCTCGGGGATCCTTCAGTTGTCATGACAAGGACTGTGATAAGAATTCTTCTTTGCAGAATAAGACAAAAGACAATTAAGAGCTCAGTCTTAGGTATGGCTGAAGCAGGGAGAGTTCTGCTCACAGGTACTGTACTCATTCTCTTATTTCTTGTGTCCATTTTATTAAGAATCTTAATGTTGGAAACAACATTTTCAGTACTTGTTTCCTGAACGTTAAAATAGGAATCTATGTTTAAGGTAAAAGGGATTAAAAGGTATTTTTTCTTTCTTACAGAGCCAGACTACAGTCTCACAGAGAGGCTTGGGATCAGATCCCTCTGCAGGGGAGGAGGTGATGTTTTCTTACTCAGGATCTCTCAGAAGCAATGAAGGTGGGACACTCAGGGGAGATGAAACCCTGGCACTTTGCTCAGGCTGATTACATCTCACAGCTGGAATTCCTTTACATCCCCCAGCCAGATTCACAGCAGTGAACTCGGAATTCTGTGGGATGTATGATGGCTCTGAATGACATAAACCCTTCTGGAATTCTGTTGTGTCTCATCTCCTCACAAAAGGTCAATTCGTCTGCATTCTCTAGGGTTTTCTCTCAGTACTGACTGAGGCTGAAGACCTTGGTGTACTTATAGGAAATCTTGGAGGTACAAAGGACTCCTTACAAAGGTAAGGAGTAAATACAGGATTTCATATTGCAAGTGTCTTGCTGAAAAAGGGACAAGTCCTAGCAGTGTATTCACTGCATGAAACATGATTTGGATGAGTGAGCTTATCTCGGGTGTCTGCATCTACTGAATAATTTAAGAAAATCAGTAAGGGACAATTTTCTCTATGGAAAAATAAATTTGGGAACTGACTTGTGTGAAATATGCTTAATATGAGAACTCAGAGATAAGCTCGTGCCCTTGATCTTGTGTTAGGCACCTTGTGTTAGTTACATTGTTCTTAGATACTGTTGTAGATATGGCACCTATATTCCAAGTCGGCATTATCTCAGCGCAGTATTAATATCATCCTAGTTTACATTTAGCAATAATTCTTTGTGTATTAATTGCCTAATCATTTAGTTTATTTGAACTTATTGCACAGAACATAATCAGCTGAGGCCGGATTCAATGTAAATTAGAGACACAGAATGAAGAAACATGAAACTGTTCTAGCCTAAGCTCTTGCTAGACACACACTTCATTGATTGAGTTCATCAATATTCTTATTTAAAGACCTGGAGATCTGGAGGAGCCACTGCCATGCTATCACTGCTGGCACCAGAGGTAAGAAGTTATTTCTGAAACCCAAGTGCTTTCCAAAGGCCCCCCAAGTTATCCAGTCTCATTAAAATCAAAGACGTCATCTACTGTCCTTAAATATTTGAAGGGGAAAAAAACCACATAAGGTATTTAAGCAAAGGGATTTTCTCCTCAGTAAAACCAATATTTAAATACTTACAGCCTTATCTTAATTACATAAAAGATGACACACCAACTCTCACCAGCCCATTCAATGGGATGTGGGGAGGTGACAGCAGGTCCTGCTGCTGGAGCAGGGCAGGGCTCCCAGCAGCTGCCCCAGACACATCCCCACTGGGCACCCTCAGGCAGGAATTAAGCAGAACAGGGAGCTGAATCTGGCTTTCCCACTAAAAATATTTATGGAAGAGCAATAAATTGTAACGATTTTGAGCAGCCACAACAGAGCAGAGCCCTAATTTTGGTCTGTGCCCATTGCAGAGGCTCTGCTGTAACAGCAGCTCCAGGTGTTTGGGGCAATTGCACAACACTCGTGACACAGAGCCACCCAAGGAGCCCAGCTCAACCAAACTGAGCTGTCCCCCAACACAAACATGTTTATCTACATTTCTTTTTATAGAGACATTAAAAAAAAAAAAAAAAACAAAAAACACCTTTTCCAGTTTAAAGATTCAATGACAACACAAGACCATTCTAACAGTTTTCCATCAGAAGTGCTGCATTTGTTGTCATACTGGTGCCACAAAGGATTTCGCCAAGCAGGCAATAACACATCTCATGATAAATAAGACCAAAACAACCTCCAGGCAAATTTATGGAACCCCTCACTCACAGGCAAGTGCAATAAAAAAGCATCAAACTAACTTCAGAAACAGTGAGAGATCTGATTCTCAGCAAAGTCACTTCCAGGGCTATCTGGGTGACCTCGAGGACAGGTTATGTGCCAGCAGGGCTGGCCTGTGCTGCTGTGAGCCCCTGCACGTGTGGTGCCTTTGCTTGGCTGCTCTGTCACTGAGCCAGCACCGGCTCCCACTGGCTGCTTCACTTTTGCCTCCATCCATCACAACAGCACCATGTGCTGAGCAGGCAAAGAAAATTCCTTTCCTGGGGAAAACACCAGAGAGCAAATGCTGATCCACTGGGTGCTCTGAGTGGGGATAGAGCCTTGTCAAGGTGAGTGTGTGACTGGGGAGACTGGAAAAGCTGGAGCATCTGTAAATACAGCCACACCTCCTGCACGTGGACAGCAATTCTCCAGGGAATGGTGTTCTCCCCATGGGATACAACAGCACAGGAACAACAGCTCCCCCCACAGAAAGCCCTTCTGGGTGTAGCCCTTGACAAAGGTAAGGGGCTGCTATAAAAGGCCCAGCTATTAAATATCCCAGGGCTCACTGAAAGCAGTATTACACAGAGCTCTCTCACCTACTCACAGATTTCCTGTCCTCTGGACACAGTCTGCATCCAAACACCAAGCCAACCTGGCTTTGGAATTCACCAGTCTTTCATGGGAGAAGAGCGTGGCAACACAAGACAGACGTTTGAAAGAGTTAAATGGAATGGTCATAGGTTAAATCTTTATAAAGATTTTCAGAAAATCAATGGCAACTGTGCTGGACTAGTCATTCCGTAATTATGTTTTCACAAATATATCCTATAGCCATATTTACAGCTAAAATCTTCATATATCTAAAAGAAACACTACACTGCGATGTGGGAACACCAGCCCCTCAGTGTGCCACATTTCACTACAGGCTCTGAGACAAATCATGGCAAGTAGCAAGGGCTGTGCACTGGGAGAAAGTTCACAACATGGAACCAGAGCTTTCCAGCAATGTTGCAGAGGAGAGCTACTCAGAAAAGCAATAATCCTTCCAAAAATCCACGTATTGATACCATTTCCTTTGGGATCAGTGGAAGCGGCACAAGAAAAATAAATACATATTAAAATAGACCAAAGATTTTCTCAGGAGAGGTGGTGAGGCCCTCCCCTGTGGTGCTGATGGCACTCACACATCCCCAGACACTGATTCAGAGGAAGAGCAGGGTCTCGCTGGAGGAAGGCCAGCCAGCCTGCAGCAGTGCAAGCACAGGAGAGAGGAGTGCCAATCCTCCAGCCAGCCTGCAGCCTCCACGTGCTCCCTCTCCATCACATGCCAAGTGCCCATACTCTCCAAAAGTTGACAAGCAGAGTTTAAAAAAAAATCCTCCTTGGTCTTCCATGTATTAAAGCTAAATCCACTTCGGTTAAGGTACTACTTTCCGTGTTTTCCTCTCTGCAGCCTTGCTTTAACACAGCTCCTTCCTCCACACACTCCCCACACTGGTTTTGGGCTGGTTCTTCAGATGGGAACGAAGCTGAGCCAGGCCACGGGTTAAAGACAGGCAGCTCAAAGTGATCACTACTTTTGGCCACTTATTGTTCAGTCAGATGAACTCAGCTCACACACACAGAGGAGCACTCTGTGACCCACCACAGCCTTCAAAGCAGAACCTTGCCAAAATCATCCTCCAGCAGAGAGCCAGCAGGACAGCACAAACTTGTAATGCACAGGTTGAGGCGTTTTAAAAGCACGACAGGGATCCCATCCCGGACCCACACCAGCTCCCCAGGGAATCAGGCACTCTGCACCATCCAGGAAAACCTGCAGAACTACATTGCTGATACACTTTGCTGCATTGAAAGAGAATTGCAAATGTTGTTATTTGCTCCACTGGAATATCAAAAAGGAAACCCAGCCAGAGCTCCAGTGGGAAGCAGATACATACCTTGGCAGTTGTCCAGCAGGGATGCAGCTCAGATTCATTCACAGGGAGGCAGCGATAGAAAAGTCCAAGCACAAATTTTTTTCCAGTTATTCATAAACCATTAAAGTGATATTCAGGGGGAAAAAAACATCAAAACGTTTTCTTCTGCAAACACAGTTCCCCCTGGCATGGCTGGTGCCACATAACCCCTAAAGCAGGAATATTGAGTCTGCCACCTCTGCCAAGCCCACACAGCAGCTCCCAGAAGCACAAAGAGTAATTAGCAGCAAACGAGGACAACATGAAGGCAACAGGTCAGAAACAAACGCTCCAGAGCGGGTCTAGAAGCTGATTTGCTTTCTGCAGCCCTCCCAGCCAGTCTGGAGGAGTGCTCACACCTGAGCACATGGCAACGAGCTCAGCTTCCATCCACCTTCCTCCCTCAAACACAGGATAGAACCTTAAACAATAACAGCTTCCTACCTCTCAGCAAGAACCTTTCTGAGACACTACACCAGCTGACTGCCCTGACTGCCTTCCTCACAAGCCCCTCATGAGCTCAGTCCTGCTTGTGCTGCCCCTGCCTTTCCTTCGGGGTCTGGCCCCCATCTCACCTGGGACACACATCAGCACAGTCAGGTGCTGCTTGATAAATTCATGGCTCTAGAGGGTAATTTTGACCTTCTTGATCATGAGGTGATGCTGCCTGAGCTAATGATCAAACCTGAAGTGCTCTTAGTGAAGTGAAGGAAATATTTGTGCATTGCTGCTCCAGTTTAGGGGTTGGCAAAAATGATGCAGGGTAACAAGAAAAGACAAAAATCTACAGGCAGCTACAAATGGTGGTGGGCTTAATGCAAACCTAAATCTGGGAGATAGATTTGTCCCTAGTAGGAATAAGAAGGGAGCCTGTCCTATAAATAGCCCTCCTATCAAGCATCCTTGATGTCTGTATGTGAGCCTGATATTTCTGAGTCTGAAGGATTTTTTAGCCTGCTAGCCCCTGCTAATCTTTTCCCAAGGGAAGATTTCTCAAGAGAGCTTCTTCTCAAAACAATCTTGGCAAACAACTATATTTTTTTCCCAAAACAATCTCTCCAGGTGGTGTTTTCGCCTTTCTAGTTCTGTTTCTCCAGTCTAGACAATGGGATTAGAGAGATGTGGTTCCTATTCACCAATGATGTCAAGACTGTATCGTAATACCTTATGAAAGGTACTAAGAATTAGACAATAAAAGTTCTCTATGCCTTCTGAAACACTTGGAGTCTCTCATCTTTTTCTCATGTCCTACAATGACATCTGTAGACTAATGCAAGAGTTAATAACCACAATTCTGATTACAGCAGGCAAATGGAGGGTGGTGATTCCAGTGGGAAAGGTGAAGTGCTCAGATGTGTGTTTGAGCTCTGTTAACAGAAAGGCTGAAGAAACATCAGGATCATCAGTGATTTCTTTAGAGCAGGGAGAAGAAGCAGATGGCCTCTCCCCTGCACTGTCTGTGAATAGAGTGGGTTTATGTGGGGTCAGGACTAGTTAGTGCTCAGCCAGCTGAAAAAATAAAAAAAACAGTACAAAAAGCCCACACCTTTGGGGCATTTTGGGTCTTTATGGCATTTGCACACAGAGAGGTTTGTTTCAGCATTTCTTTCTATTTGGGAACATTTGCACTGCAGACTTGCAGATGTTCAGTGCCACCTTTGTCACTTCTGTCTTGTCTCACTAATCATAGAATAGTGTCAAATCTTATAAAATTTGCTTTCCCTTTTATGAGTTTGAACTTGTCATTTTAATAACAAATTTCTGTCCACCCTTGTATAAAACCACAATTAAAGGTTTCTGAGATGCTTAGATAAACAGTCATTATTTTTATCGTGACCCCTCCTTTCCCAAACAAGCATGGCTAATCTTTTCAAAGCAAGCATGCCTAATCTTTCCAGGCTCTCTTCAAGGCACTGCATTATCATGACCCAATTATTCCCAAGAAAGATAGCTGGGAAATTTCTATCAGGATGATTTGCTCACAGAAAATGCGGTTACTACAAATACAGGGATGCCTTCATATCAGCTGGAATGGTTTTCTATGGAGAAAATTCAGATCAAATATTTCCTGGTCTATCAGCTTGATGAGATCTTGTTTGTTGCCCCGTTCTCTCCTAATTGGATAAGCACAGAGCTGCATTAACCCGAGGTGTGCTGGTGAAGGCTGGGAATTGCAGGTCATGTATTTAATTTCAACAGGGCAGAAGACTGTTTTAGTTTTCATTTTCTGACTTTCACTTTGAATCCCCCAGATAAACAAAAGTAAATTTCATTTAATTTCTTGAAGTGGACTGAAGAGAAAAAGAGTAAGTGGTCTGTGCCACTCATTCCTGCACTTCTGCACCATTCTGAATGCTCTCAGCAGAGGCTGAGATCCATCTCACTGGTCTGTCCCAGGAAAACAAGGTCTTACCCACTGACAGGGCAGGATTTACAAGATCTCAGCAGGGCTCTGACTAATTCTAGCTGCTTGGAAGTGTCTGGAAGATTTTCAAATTGCAATGAGTATATTTGGGATTATTTCTGTTTCTCAGTGTTCTGACTTTAAACTAGACATATTACAAAAAATTGAATAAAAACCACAAATAAATAGACACTCTTCAGAAGTCGTGTCACCTCTATCAGACTGCTGGGACATTGAGGAAACTGCCTTCTGGAGGGACTAGGAAGTTTGACATAAACCTGTCCAACCTCAAAACAACACCAGGGTATGTTAAAGGTAATTTTTCCCATTTTCAAGGCAGCAGCACAGCCTCCTGCCAGAGGCCCAGCTCCACGACTCAGCCCCAGGGACTGCAGTGGTCAATCTCTGTCCCTGAAAAAGGAATGTACATTTTACCCTGAGCACTGAATAACCATTCACTTTGCTGAAATGTTATTTCTTTTTATAACAGCTTAAAGGGAGGAAAAAAGGAGAAGGAACCCAATGCTGCCACTTTGGAAAGCTTTTATTGTAATCAGCCTTACAACGCTTTTTGTTGTACAATACAAAGAACATTTAATCTCTCCTGGCTGGCACATTCCCTCCAGGGTTTTGCTGCTGACAATGGGAGCTTTCACTTTGACCGTGGCGAAAATAGTGTCAAACCCACTGCAAGGCTCCTCATTTACTCTGGATTCATTTGGGGAATTCTAAGGAATCAATGGCTTCATGATATGAGGGACAAAATAGGGGTTATAAAATAGGGGTTATGAAATAAGGGTTAGTTGGAGAGACTTCATCTACTTCCTATAAGTTTTGCTTCCCGTGGATACCTCCATCTCTAAAATGTGTTTAACTTTGGTGTTGCATGGTTGCGCATGGTTTGTTTTGACTCTTTGACTAATTTAAAGAAAAAAAACAAACCAAAATTATGAGATAAGATTTCCATAGCACTTGTTCTTCATAAATTTCCCAAAAATCTCTGAATGTGTAGTCTCAAGGCACTCCAGGTAGAAAGGGAAGAGGCAACAGAGGTCTTGGGGTGGAGCCACTGAGCCAGCACTGAACTGTGTGTAGAACTGAAACGTCAGGTTCTCCTTCTTTTTTTCATCTTGGTTTAAAGGGAAGCGAAACAGTCTGCACATAACAAGCTTTATCCTGGGTATTTTCTAAAGGTCAGGCCAATTCAAGCTCTGAGTTTAGGAAAAGGTCGTTAGAAAGTTGCAGTTCAAGAAATTCCTCTGTACTTCCAAATCCGTGCCAAGCTTTTAGATTGCTGGATGGAAACTCCCCAAAAGGACTTGGTTTTGCTCACAGAGAGCCAAACAAGTGATTTCCATCTGGATGACTTCTGTGCAGCTGGAAGAAGCTACCAACAAACAAGAAGGGTAGGTGTGGGTTGAAGCCAGCTCAGAGTGAAGCCACAGGTAGTGAGCAATGTGCATGTCCTGCCCCAGGAGCCACAAACACCTTTTCTGTCTAGAGGAGTCCCTTGGAACACCACAAACTCACTCAGCTGCTTACATAACTTTCTCTACTCACAGCAGCTGTTTTCCACACTAAAGGACATTTCAGATCAGCATCCAGATTGAATCTGCAAAACCAGCCAAAGCCAAACAAAGCTAAGCTTGTATTTTCTCTCTCTGCCAGAGTGGCATGAAAAAAGAGTATTAGAGATAGAAGAGTAAAGAGATTAGAGGTAGAAGAGATGTGTGTGAAGCTCCAGGTGAGGTTCATGGAGAGGGTCCCAACAGGTCCTAGGACTGTCACCTTCCCAACACTGTCCTGCAGGTTAGAGAGAGACTGTGCCACTTGTCTGCCTTGCGTGGGACAGTCCTGCACTGAGAGCAGCAATAATCAACACAAATAATCAGAGTGAGCACAGCATTAGACAGCCCAGGGACTGAAAGGTTCTGGTATAAACTGGTCAGGAAACATTTCTGCATGTGTCATACATAGGGTGTCAAAACCAAGCAGGCAACTTTCTAGCAGCATACAAATCAAAAATGGGTCACAAAATAGGTCAAGAAATATAAATCCCTTATACTGACTAGTTCTCATTCAGTGTTTTGATGAACCCTGATTGGGATCCTTATGGAATAAAGAAGACAGAATAAGTAGACGTAGGAGAAACTGTGTTGGATAAGCTCTCATTGCTCTGAGAGGTGCTAGATAGTGAATAATCCATCTTGGAGAAGCTTTGAGAGGCTGGAGAGTTTTCCCATCTGCTAGAGATGTTTCTTAGTCTTGACTTGGATATAAATGCAGAAGGCAGGTCACACTTAAGCTGCTGCTCTGTAGCCTTCTAGATGATAGGTAATTACTCATAAATGTGTCCTGCAGATGCTCCAGGGATCCATCTGCACATGCCTGCCTGAGAGCTGATGGTTCTGGTTGAGTTCAGAAGAGACCAGAGCTGTGTGAGGAGTGGTAGATTTAGGGGATGCTCAGTAATTCAATTTTGCAGTCTCTGAATGGAAAATAATAAAGCAGTGATAAGGCAGCTAGTAATAAAATTACATTTATTTTTGGAAACCAAAGAATTGTGCAGCTGTGGAAAAGGAAGTAGCTTGCCAAGTGGGGGCAGCCAGCCCATCCTCCAGCTCCAAGACTTTTGCCCACCATGGGGCTGGGACATGCTTGGCCATCCTATAAACATTCCCACCACCCCTTAATGGCCTATCCCTGGGCTTCAGAACACTTTTGAGTGGAAAGTGCATTTTTCTGGCCATCCATCCTCAGTCAGCTTTGGTACAACAGCTTTGTCTGCCCACCCCCTGGCGCTGGTGACTGCTGAAACTCTGCTGGTCCCTCCTGAGAGCTGCAGCCCCCTCAGCAGATGGGCTGGGCTGGCACAGCCCGCAGGGACCGGGCTGGGCTGAGCTGCAGAGGGTGTGTGGAGGTGGGAGCACAGAGCACACAATCAGCTATTTTGACTGGCTGGAGGCAACCAGAGACATGAACAAGTTCCCAAATCACCCAGGATAAGGTAGGACACTGTACTGCTTTCCCTGAAATCAGTAGGGAGGCTTGCAATTAATTCAACTCAAAGAGATTTCTGCACTGACCATCATTTCTCTGCTGCTGGAGAGAACTGCTTGGCAGCTTTCTGGAGAAGGAAAACTCTGTAGCTGAGACAAAGCACATAGGTGGGCAGGCAGTTGTGATAAACCACAGGGAACGGGAAAAATGAGAACCATCTCATGCAGGACTTAGAAATGGAAGAAATAGGTTATTTTTACAAGATAGAAATGAATATATAACTCCAGGGATCAGGAAAAATACAGCAAGTAACAGCATTTGCAGTTTGGCATATTCCATTGCTATTAAAAATAAAGGGGAAAAAAGACAAAGAAAGGAGAAGCATTTTGAGAAGCAGACAGGACTGTGGTATCTGTGGTTATGTACTCTGCCTTCTGCACACCCCATGATAATGAGAGATGTGACCCTGTAATCTGCTGCAGAATTGCTGGTCATTTTCTACTGCCATTTAGATGCAGAATGGGAGCTGCTCTTGCTCTCACGTGGACACAGACAATTTTTCTTTCTTTGCAGTTTCAGCCAGTCCACACTAACAGTCTATTGGACTGGCATTTTCTTTGCGCCTCAGGATGGAAAAATGGACTTGATTCCTCTGAGAAGGAAGGGAGTGAGTATTCATTGTCATAAAGTGAATTTGTGAAGTTCTGGTTGGTTCAGCTCTTCCCCTTCATTTTTCAGCTCACTCCAAGTCGCTAAATCTCTTGTATCTTATCCCACTGGAAGGAACAGCACATCATTTAACATTAATAACAATGGCCAAGATTATTCTTAATATTGAAAATTGGCAGCAACAAGTGAAGGATCACCTGAGAAGGCATTTCTCCACTTGAGTTTTATGACCTGCATCAGAAAGTTTTGCAATGAACAACAGCTCTTGGTCACTTGGAATAGTTCTAATATTGCTGCTGTTGTACTTTTCCATCACAGTCAAATCAGTGGTATTATCCTTGAAGCACCTAAAGAGCTCAGGTCACAGCACCAGACCTTCTGCACTAGTGAAGCACAGTAGCTACATCCATTTTAACACCCCCAGTGCATTCATCTGTCCCCATAGTCAGGCCTGGAGGAATAACTTCCCTGCAATGTTTAAGTAGCTACTGCTGGATAGTGAGTGGCCAAGAGTGCTGGAGATGGCACTTGGTGCTGGCATAGGGCTCTAAATTAGAAACTTAGAGAACCATTTGGCTTTTCTCATCCCCTCGTCAAGAACCATTTCTTTTGTTTTTCAGCACATGGAGGAAGCTCAGATGAGCACACACCACTCCGAGAAGACCCAAGGCTTTCTGCTCAGAGCAGTTCTGTGAGGTCAGAAGCAGAGCAGCAAGCACTGGGCCAGCTGGGGCTGCTCTGAGCCCTCAGTGCTGAGCCTCTGGAATTCTTCTGGAATTCTTCTCTCCTGACAAGCAAAGGCTGCATGGCTGTACCCTATCTCAGCCATACTCAAGTGCTGGCAATTGAAAATGACTATTCCAAAAATAAGACAAGATGTTGTTAAGTCTCATATGCACCTTCTTTTCAGATTCCTACCATCAATTATTTCACTTGTTTGTAATGCCTTCAGACTCTTTTATCTTCCTCTCAGTGGATTTCTCTGCTGCTTTGCATTTAAATTCACCTTGTCTTCCTAAATGCACAGGCAAACTGTAAGCAATAAATGAGCCAGGCAAAAACAAACATGCTGTTGTTTTCTTGGCTTTCTCTGCCCGTCGTGAGCAAAGGATGTTTCTATATCCTTTTGAGAAAGCCATCCAATGATGAATAACTATTTGAAAACAAATGGGTAGGATTGTACCAGCCACCTACTTCTCAGCCTTCGAAAGAGTAGGAAAATCCACCCATCCATAAATATTTTTTAGGATGATAATTCTGAAAATAAAGTAGGCTGGAACGTTCCCTATCAGGCCAGGCTGCAGCATTCAGCTTATATCAATTACTGTCTATTTGACATGCTTCATGCTCTCTTCATTAACAGGATGAAAGGTTTTATGGGATAATAACCCAGTTCCAGTGAGCAAATGTATTTGTGAGACCAAAGGCTGAGTCCTTTGTCCTTGCAGAAGGAGCCTTGAGACTGCAGCAATTGGCAATGGTCTAGGATGGATAAATCACAGGAGCAAAACTTCTGTCCCACAGAACACTCTCCCATCCATGAATCACTGAGGACAAAGGATCCTCACTGCAGGAGAGCTGGGAGAGCAGAGACGATCTTGGTGACGATGCTGCTGCAGGAGGGAAAGAGAAGAGCCATTGGCTTCAGTCGGATATTGAAGATGCTGTAATTGGAGTTACTGCCATGTTAAATGGTCCCTCATGGTTTCCTCATCTCAATCAAGGTTTGATTGAAAACCTGTGACCTGAAATTGTGGTCATTACCTTACCAGAATTTATTGGTTTTCTTGCTCTTCAGGCAGTAGGCAGATGGTAATTGCTTCCTAAAACATTTCTCAGCTGAACAGCAGTGACAAACACTCTTCTCACCTCAGAAAATCCCAAAGCACATTACAAACTGCCTGGACAAAGAGGACAGATGTGTTTTGCTTGGATCTGGCAGGAGCCATGCAATAGCCACTCTCATCAGGGAAGAGGTATGCTTGGCTAATGGAAAATAATCATACCTGCCTTTCCACCCCAGCTGTCCCACACTGTTAATCTTATTGTACCTGCACTCAAATTATCAGTAGGGATCCTCTTCTCCTTCTGCATTAACTAATTATGTGGAAAATCTCCTGTCCCAACAGAACCAGAGCAGACTGTGAGTAAGGATGGGGGCGGGTGTGCAGTAAGGGATTGCTAACAAGAGGCAAACCCTCTTTAATGTTCTCCAAGTTCTCCATTCCTCCACTGGGACCAGCTGAGTTAGGATCCAACATGTGTTCCCTCTTGCAGCCTGACTTTGCTGGGTGCAAAGAGCACAATTTTCCCCCTGGCTGTGGTTTCTGGCTGTGTGGGACAGGACTGCAGGTCAGGTTCTTGCTGCTAGGCTCTATTCCAGTTCACACAACTCATGCACCATAAAAAGAGCAAAATCATCGGCAAAGATCAAATATTATCATACAGTGGCATCAACATATCTCATTGTACAGTCCTAATTTATGTTCTGTATAAAAATGTGGTATTCAAAACCCCACCATGTTGGCTTTACTGGCAAGCATTGTGAGACAGAATCTGAGAGGAATCACAGTAAACATTTAAGAGGGTTCTGTACTCATCGCAGATGAAATCAGATTAGTAGTGCCGAGATTATTTGTTTTAAGCTCAGACCATGGACTGAATTTAGAGCTTTAAATCAGTGTTTACCTTGTTGAACGATGAGTTCTTACAGGAGAGCATTTACTATAAAAACAAAGCTTTTTATCCAAATCAGTGGGTGTCAGAGTTTGAATTATGGCTATAAGAGAAAGTCTTTTGTTTCTGTCACTCCCTTAGTCAATGCTAATTTAAACAAGATGTGAATGAGTTAGTGTTGCTCCCAAAAATTCTGTGTTGTGCAAAGAGACACCTTCTCCCCAGCACAGGGAGCCTTTGGAACTGCTCTTAAACATCCTCAGAAGGTCTAGATGAAAAATCTACCTTCAGATGATGGAAGACAGGTTAGTAACTTGCAGGATATTTATTTCAAGAAGCAAAGTCATGGCTACAGCAAAACCACCGAAGAAAGGAGAGATGCACAGTGGACACATGCTGAAAGTTTCTACTGATCTGCTCCAAGATGAGACTGAAGGGCAGCAACCATGCCCAGCACAGCAAAGGAACAGCGTATCAGGAGACAGGAACAGCCTGTGGAGCTCACCAGCAGAAGATTAGGAGATAGAAGGTCACTGTACAAGGGTGGTGTGAATTGCAGAGCCACCTCTGGTGGGGTGAATATTAGCTCACTGCAGCCCTTGCTCCATAAAGCACTATTTACTAAAATACATATTTTTTCAATTCTCTAGTCTGCTGTTATTTTGTGCAGACTCCACAGTCTCACTGGAAGCTTCTACTTGAAAAGTCTCCCTTAGCATCTCTCAGAATTGGGATATGCTAAACTGGCATGGCAAAAAAATAACAATCATTTGGGAGCAATTTATTTCCTGCTGTTATAGATCCGCAAACACTCATTTCCATATCACCTACAGATATGTGTGCATCTCTTTGTTCTGATATTGAGAAAAAACCCATTTGTATTCTTACAAGCAATCCTTGGCTTGAATTTTTAGTTAGTCAAATAATGCTAAAGAAGGAAATATTGGAATTTCTGCCTGTGCCATGGGACTATTCAGGCGGGCAAACTCTATTACAGACATAGTCTTATCAAAGGAAAGCTAAATCTCCTCATTAAATCTTGGTGGTTGTTATTTTCAAGAAGAGAGCCTCTCTACTGCAGGCAAAATGATGGAGAATGTGAAAACAAGTGGTGGCAGCCTGCAGAGGCAGGCTGTGTGTGGAGCCACCCCAGGGGGAAGGGGACAGCCACCACCCCAGCGTGGCACTGCTCAGCATGCAGATGTGGGGACAGCCACCCTGCCCACCTGCTGGGCCCCAGCTCCCCCAGCATTGCCTCTGCACTCCTGTAACTACACACCAAACCCAGTATTCGGTACAGGTACACAATCTGACATCCCTCTGTCTCACCTTTATGGAAACCAGCCAAGCAAAAAGCCACACATGTACTTTTGCTTCCTGCCTGTGATTGACCTCTGGACATCAGGAATCCAGTCAGGAAGGCTTCATTTGACAAGGACACATGCCAAAGCTCACCTTTCCAGAAGGATGTCCAAAATCTGAACGAATAAGTTAAAAGTAGAGCAATTAAGAGCACACTCCAATGGAAGTGGCATTGAACCCGATTTGGTGTGTTCATTTTTAAGTATTCTTTGCATCCTTGGGCAAAATATTTTAGCCTGAATGCAGCAGAATATCCAACCACCTAAATCCTACAAGATTTGAAATGTAATGCTAAAACAGAGCCCCCAGAGCACTCTCCACTAGATTTTTACTAGTCTGTCATCTGGTAAAATGGATATAAAATTAGCCCTGCTTTCCTACTGTCTTACCTGTTTGGGGAGAAGGGGAAAAGCAGAAAATATGGAGAGAAGATGAGATACAAAACCTTGTGACATAAGGATAATTCTGCTTATTTAAAAAAGAAAAACACCTTAGAATATTTTCTTGTGAGGGATGCAGTTTGAAAGCAGCCTAAGAGGTTTTCAGCAATTATGGTTAATATATGTAGAAATAATCTAAATTGTTAGTAAAATATTGACTGGAAGATAAACATGTTTATGTTATATAAAACTAGATATTAAAATGGCTTTTTTGCCACTTCAGGTGCAGGAAGCTGTCTAGTCCTTCTACTGACACTCCTAAGAAATGTTAATAAGACATTTTCCTGCTGTATTTTAAATGGAAAAGGTAGTGTAAACAAAACTGCAGATGAGTTTCTTTGCTCTGTTGGGGTATCCAGCTATTCTTCAACCCACCAGATTTCGTTAACATATTCTGCATAAGGAACCTTTAACTCATGGAAGGATCCAAAGCACTGTGCATTCAGTGGACAAAGAGCACATTCCCTGACACCTACACCCCCTGCTCTGAGCCAGCTGGGGGTCATTAATCCAATTATCAGTGACAGGTGAGTGTATGATTAAGGAGTCTAGGAGTTATACTGAAAGATTTTGTTTTTAAATTGTTGGCAATACCAGAGGCTAGGTTTTTATGCCAATGCAGCTAGAATGAACCTAATTCTAACTCCCTTCGTTGGAGGCACTAACCTCTGCCTTGGGACCTGTGATCACTGCCTGGCCAGGCTGGGAGGGACAAACCTGCTGCTCCACCAACCTTGGAGCAACAGGTCTGCCTTTGGCTTTTGAGACTCTGCTAAGCAAGGGAAACTTGGAATCAGTCAGGCCTTACTAAAGGCTCACATCAAAGTAAAGCTTTTAATTTATTCTGAACGACTTTAAATACCCCACCCCTCAAAACAGCTGAAGTCCCCATTGTACCTACACGGGCTCAATTGCCAGAACATTTACCTATGTGTATAACAGAAGACTCAACCTTCACTGCCTTTAATTCTGAAAATAAACTACTTAGAAAACATTTAAGTCTTTGTAAAGTAAGTTGGATTGTTTTCCTTTTGTTGTTGTTCCTGTTTGGTTGCTTTTTTTTTTTTTTTTGAGAGCAGGTTGGATTGACTACAAAAAAGGAAGACAAGTTAAAAGTACAAAATCTATAAAAAACTAGTGTTCCAAGGAGCAAGCACTTGCACCTAAGAAATCTTTGTTGATTGTTGCTAATATCTATGATAATTAAGCTAAAAATACCCACAAAGCAATGGAATTTGCAGAGATGAGTCTATTGTCTTAAGCAAATAATGAAGCCAGGAACAGTTAAATTGATCCCACGACTCTCATTTCAATAATAAAGCAGCAACAACTGTTAATCTATAGCATTCAGTTTAAATTACAAACCCAGCGCTGAATGGGCAATTTCATTAGAGAGAACACAGCTAAGAGAGAAACGCTGGCAGGGAAAAGAGGCATCCCCATTGAAATCCAATCTTCCTGAGAATTTCTTGTTGCTCTGTGCCCAGGTTCATCACCAGGGAACAGTTCTCACAAATACCAGGTGCATCTGTCGGTGCCCAAGCAATTCCCTTTCATTTCACCCCCAAGGCTGCCAGGGTCCGAGGGGCTGAGCAGCTCCCAGGCTCCATGGGCAGTCTGGCACTGCTCCAGGATGGACACAGGGACCACCAGGATGGACACAGGGATCACCAGGATGGACAGCACTGCTCCAGGATGGACACAGGGATCTCCAGGATGGACACAGGGACCACCAGGATGGACACAGGGATCACCAGGATGGACAGCACTGCTCCAGGATGGACACAGGGATCACCAGGATGGACACAGGGACCACCAGGATGGACACAGGGATTTCCAGGATGGACAGCACTGCTCCAGGATGGACACAGGGATCTCCAGGAAGGGCAGGGAGAGGGATGGGAGCAGTTCACGCCCACATCTGCCTGGAATCACCCAACAGCACTGTCAGAGAGGCTCCAGGACACAAGACATGTGTGGCCCCAAGGATAGGAGCAGCTCAATGAGCAGATGGGTAACTGGCTTTTTCCTCTTTTTTATTCCTGTTCCCGAAATCAACACATGGTCTGCAAGCCAATCAAACTCACCCACGGATACTAGCACTGCCTAGAAGAGACAGTTCTCTTTTTAAATTAGATCCTTTCAAACACTTACACAGATCCTTGGATATTGCAGGGGCTGTGGAACTGAAACCAATGCACATCCACAGTAGGTGAGGGGAGGAAAGGCTTCCACCATCTCTCCTGGCAGCTGTACAGAGCTTATGGGAGGAAGAACTTTCTGTTCTCACTGAGGGGAGCAGGCAGGACTATTAATATCCACATGGAACATATTTACTGAAGGATGGAGTGCCATACTAACAACCATTTTTTCATGGTAGGACCAAATTTCACAGGTATTTGTAACTTTCTGAAATAAAGTCAGAGAATCAGAGGATAACTGAGGTGAGAAGGGACCTATGAAAGCTTCCAGTTCAGCCTCCTGTTTAAAGCTGGGACAACTTCTGTGCTAAGGGAGGTTGTTGAGGGCCTTTCCAGTTCTCTTCTGATAAATCTCAAGGATGGAGAGCCCACAGCCCCCCCATGGAATATGGTTCCTGTGCTGCGTAACCCTCAGTCTGAGGATTTTTTCCCATTTACAAACAGAAGGAATTTCCCTTGCTGCAATGCATGACCACTGCCTTGTCTTTGTGCAGCACGCTGTGGCAGTCTGAATCCATCATCTATCCTGTCCCTTTTCATTAATGGTAGACAGTGATTAGATGCCCCCTTATCTTATCTCCTCCAGGATAAATAAACCCAGCCCTGACAGCCTCTCCTGATATACCACGTGCTGCACTCTCCTGAACATCCCATTGACATTCTGCTGGACTTGCTTCCCCTTGGTGTCCCCTCTGTGGCCCAGGGACACACCAAACCCACAGTTTTTCACCTGTGAGCTGCAACCTCGCAAGTGCTGAGTGGAGGGAAGTGTCGGACCTGTGGCCACACCTGAACAGCCCAAAACACAGGCAGGTGTCACCACCTAAAATTCACCTGCAGTGCCCCAGGTCCCCCAGGTCCTTTCTGCAGAGCTCCCTGAGCTGTCAGTCCCCAGCCCACGGGGCTGATGTGTCCCCAGGGCAGGGCTGGCTGTGTTTTACCTCGCTGAATGCCATGAGGTTCTCATTACCCTGCTCCTCGAGATTTCCAAGGTTTTTGCCTATCATTGAAAATAGACCTAAAAGGTTTGGTAACATTCTGTGTGCCTTCATGACAAAGGGGATTGGCTGTCTCCTGAGGTTTCTGGGCATTTAACCAGTCCTCCTTGTGCCATGGTGATTTACACCAACACCACATTCTTAAACCCCAAATTCCTACTGACATCAGCAAGGGTTTTTAGTGACTGCAATGACCTTGAGACTATTCCCATGCAGCAGCAGGATCAGGATGTCAGCATTAGTGTGGAATGGGGTTGTTTTAACAGGACTTTGTTGAAGAGGAAGGAAGATTTAGTTGCTGCTAAAGCGGAGGTGGGAGGGTGGTGTTGAAATCTATAACCAGTATCCCTGTTTAAAATTCTGTTAGCAAAATTTATGACACACATTGAAGCCTCATTTTTCCCCTAGTAAGAATATTTCTTTCAGCTATTCATTTTGCATTTCATGAGACCTTCTGCAGATGTAGTGAGCTATATCACTCCATTCTGCTCATATAGCATCTGGAGGTCTAGATGCTTCAAAACCTGCATGTATTGTAATGATTGTATAGAATATCTCAATGAAATTCTACATCTACATCCTTGATAATTCATTTGTATTCAAGTGGAAATATTCATTGCAGCTTTTGCAAATGCTGATATAAGCCATGGAGTGGATGTTCACAAAACTCAACCTCCTGTGTCCAGACTCTTCATGGAGTTCATCCTATACATGGGATCTCCTTTAAGGAATTATGTAAAAACTTTGCTTCTCCCTAATGAAATTTTTATTTTTCCCCTCTCTTGCTGCAATTACAAATGCATTGTATGAGTACACCATGGCTGTGCTGCTTTAATTTCGTTATAACACCCAGGGAATAATTAGTTTCATATCTTCTAACAATAAACAAATATATTCATTTAAAAATTAAATACTTACTTGCCAAAGAGTCATCCCAAGTTGTTGTGAGGGCTTGTCTTCATTATGTGTGGGAAATTAAATGGATTTGGTACCATAATTCTGTTGGTATAATAAAGGATATGCACGACAAGGGAAACGTGACCCCATTTGGTTGGAAAGAAACACAACCCCTTCTCATTAAACTTTGCTTCATATTGCAACAAGCTCAGGTCTTATCAAATAGAATGAGTTCAGACTTCTTTACTGTACTGAGATATCCTGTCTGCTCAGGGGGTACAGGACTAACCTAGTTCAGATTTGAAGAAAACCTTGGGTGGTACCAAATGTCCAGTGTCAGGTGAAATGTGTGCAGCCAGAAGAATTCTCATTCCCTTCCCGTCTGTTAACTTAGAATTGATGAAATGGGAATGCTCCAAATAAAAAATAAAACCAAATTTTTTTTAAAAAAAACAGAATCAATGTATGGAAAGCTAAGGGCAGACAGGTTGCCCAAATGTCTGCACCCAACTGCAGCTGGTTTGTCCTTTCCAGCCTGCTGAGGATAGGTCAGAAAGCATCAAAGATCCTGCTTTGGGTCTAGTTTTAACAGATCATAATTGTGCACAACCCATTGTGCACAGCTGAAAACAGCATTGGGACTGTTTTTGTAACAGAGATGCATTAGGTAAACCCATTTCCTAATGTGTTTACTGGACACAAAACCTAGAAGTCTCCTAATTTCTCTTTCTTGGACACATCAGTTGTAAGTCAAACCCTCGGCCCTGTAGCTGGGGCACACAGTTTACACTCCTACACAGCACATTCTGTTATCCTCTGCGTTTGTTTGCTGGCACTGGGGAATCTGATTTTTCCCCATCTTCTTTGGAAACATCATGCTGGAGGTTTTGAATTTTGACCCTTGCCTTCAGGCTATTAAACACTTGTTCCAGTCCTTTCAGATTAGATATCCCAACTTCTGACTGGCTTTAGAAGGTTAAAACGGATAGAGAAGACCTTTAGCTTTTTACATCAACTAATCTATTGCTAAACCACTGGCAGTCTCCCGCTCTCTGCAGATATGCTAACCTCCTGTCACTACATGAAAGGGTTTAACAGTTTCTAGGACACAGAATACACTCCAGCACAGAATTTTGAACTGCTTTTCACCATGGATTTCATGTACAATTTGAGGCTTGCAAGGCATTACCTAAATTAGACACGACAGTTCTGCTTTTCCAACAGAAGTAGCAGTAACCACAAACACATGACCTGGTGACCACACTCAAGTCCCAGCAAACCCCTGCCTGGTCAGATAAAGCAGGTGTACACAAGTGGCACACAAGTGCCAGAGCTGCCTGCTTTCAGCCCACCCCTGGGCTTCTGCACGGGCACACCTCCACTCCAGGGCACAGGCACAGCTCCCTGCGGGCACAGGCCCCCACCCAGGAGCTCTGTGTCCCTGCACAGCTCTTCAGCCTCTCCAAACCCCTTCCACTGCAGGCTCACACCACCCAGCAAGGATGCCATGCCAAGCTGGAGGGCAGAGCTGGGCCCAGCTGGTGCCCCGTGCTGCCCACAGCCCCCAGCTCTGCCCGGTGTGCCCTGGGCAGCAGCACAGCCCAGACCAGGTCACTGTCCAGGGAATCTGGCCAGCATGTGAAAAAACTTCCTAAGCCACTTCTAACCACGTTTAGGATAGAGGCTTGTGTCCAGCTTTTAGACAAAAAAAGTGTTGTGTGTTTCTAGGCATGTTCACAATCTGGAAACACAGGGAATCTCACCTTGATTATCCATGGTCAGTTAATGAGTTAAGGAATGCACAGTGGCTCTGTGCTGGACACACAGGGAGCTTTCCCAGGAGCAGGACACAGCCACACTGTCAGGTTTTGCTCCTTGGGAAGACACCTGGGAACACTTTTCCAGCACTAGGTCAACTGCCTCGGTCTTCCAGAGTTGTCTCTTGCTCTCCTCACCTCTCCCTGCCCAGCTCTGGATTCAGTAATGCTTAAAGGACAGTACATGTAAAGGTTCTTCCATCTCAGCTGTTACAGGGATAACTGGAAGCTAGGCCCTCCTCAAATGCACTCCAGCAGTGATTTTCTGGAAAAACAGGCAAATTTTGAAAGTGAGACTTGAGACAAATAGCTGAAAAGTAGTTATTTCACCAAAGAACTGCCTATGCTCAGACAACTCATAAAAACAAACCTGACAGTTTGTGCTCGTGTCACTTTGGCCCTGAACTGATACAAACCTGCAGACACAGGGCAGTGTGGAGCAGTCATTCTCCCTCTTCCAGAATGAATAGAAAAAAACTGGGTTTTGCTGATGTGCTGAATACTGAGCAGTAGATACTCTCAAATAACTTTGCTGGCCAGGACCCTTCAGCAGGGAGTTTAAACCTGCCTCTTGGTCCTGCAGAGGAGATCTGTCATGAAGGAACAGGGCTGCTCACTCACCTTCTCATATGTCATCTCCAGCAGCACTCTGACTGTCTAGAACATTTCTATTATCCACCTGTCACTGCTAAAATGGAGAAAAGGAAAAATATGGTGTGTTCTGTAGACTACATTTTGCTGAAAAGGTAAGGAATGGTTTCAATAATGTGTTGAAAAGCATGGTACATTTTCTATATCAGGATAATTTTTTTTTAATCTCAGGGCTT
The DNA here is from genome assembly GCA_013400675.1 of Oxylabes madagascariensis. NCBI lineage: Eukaryota > Metazoa > Chordata > Aves > Passeriformes > Timaliidae > Oxylabes > Oxylabes madagascariensis. Next base: position 39,580 of record VYZR01036618.1, read on the forward strand.
TCATTTAGGAAAAAAAGCTATCACTGGAACTGAAAGTCTTAATTTATTGAATGTTTGTAATCAGATATCTGTTTATGTTCAATATATAGTATCTTTTGATTTGCTGGTAGCCAAATGCTGCTACAACCAGCACACTGGTGATGACAGGTCTGTCTTTCCAACAGCAGTGTCATCCTGATCTTAGAGGCACTACAACCACACTTCGGTTCCTTCTCATTAGATGGACAAGTGATCCTCATCACGTCCATGCTCTGTCTCAGGACTGCAGACACCACTCCAGGGTGGGCTGTGCTCCAAAGGGATGTATCAACATCCCCCTTGGACAGCAGCACCCACTGGGCTGATCCATGCAGCCCTACACATGCATAATGTGAATTATCTGAGGTCTGTACAGCTCCTGAACCGGTCTGGAAAGATGCTTAAATTAATTAGAATTATCATTAGCAGGCAGCTGCTTGCAATGCATTGTAGTGAGCTAGAGCCTGGGCTGCCATCGAGCAAGGGTGACAGCCTCCTCTCAGCCCGCCCTACCCCCAAAATACCCTCACAGCTCAGGATCTGGCCCTTGGGAACCCATAATAACTACGGATATTCCTGATCTGCAGAGGGATTTAAGCAGGTTGCTCGGGAGCAGACTCTCCTGAAACATTGCATCTCAATGCTGACATCCCCTGGGGGAAGAATAAGTAGGAGTTAGGATTTAACCTTTTGGGATGACAGTATGTGGCACATGCTTGAGATAATCAGTGGAATTGCTGAGTGAAAAGCTGTTTTATCTTAAAATAAATAGGGTTCACCCAGAAAGGTATTCAAACTCAGCTCTTCATGCAGTATGAACAATTACTCACATCCTGTAGCACGCAGCCCTGAGCGGTTACTACAACAAAAAGGGATTAAGTGCCTCTAATTATTATTACTGTTATCCAAACATTTTGCTATCAGTGAGCCTGTAATAAATAACCACGACATCTCATGGGGACAGCTATCAAATTTACTGTCACTGGCTGAGCTGTTCTGATTAAGGGCCAGAGTTTTTCCAGTAAATACACAGATCCTCTCTAAGGACTGAAGAATAAATGAGAACTGAAAATCGAAGGCAGAGAAAGAAAGGGCTATCACGTGAGCCTCATTCTTTGCTCACAATGTCATGTTTCTGTAAATATAAAAGACAGTGGTAACAGAGTCCTTACCCCACACACAGGGACTCCTCTCTTGTGTTATCCATCAGTTATTCCCCAGGCTGGAAGCAGCTGAGAGCTGGAGTGTTCATGGCACATCCCTACACTAGCACAGGAGAGAGACACTGTGTCCTGTCCTGGGGACCTTCAGCATCATGAGCAATCCTCCTGTTCTTTCCCAGGCTGCTTTAAAAGACCTGTAAAATAAGCTGAGTTACTTAAAGCTACCCTGATGCTTAAACTTACAGTTGAGTTTTCCAAAATAGATTTTATTACCCTTCAGAGACGGACACTTAACAAGTTAGTTTATGTTTACTCAGCTTCCCCCATTCTATTTTGGTTCACCAGCAATTTCTGGTCAAGTTTCCAGCCCAAGTCTGTAAATGTTTAATCTTTGGTAGTGAACAGGACTAGAAGCAATCAAGGAAGAGCCACCCTCTTAGCTAAGGTTTATAAATTCTAGACGCAAGTGGGTAAAATAGATCTGTTTTCATCTGATCGCTTTTGTTTTCATGTTTTGGAGAAAATAAATGCTTTTCCAACTTCCTCTGAGGATTTCAGCATTGCCTTACCCTCTGTTTCTTCCTGAGAAATGTGATGAAATAGAAAGAGTATTTCCATTCTCTTCTGACATCTCCTGCTGGGACATAAACACCCTGGGACATAAACACCCTGCTCCACCTCAGAGCCTGCCTTGAGCCACCTCCACTTGGACCCCAGCCATAAGTGCTCTTCTCTCTCAATTTTTAATGTTCCATTGCCATATTCCAGTGCGTCTCTCACTGCTGCCCTCACTCCTGTTCAAAGTCTCCCTTCTTGCTGGTGAGCTGGCATCTCTTTCCTCCATCATCCATTACTTCCATGGATCTTCTGCCCTGGCCAGTGAAGCCTCATGGCAGGTTGTACAGATTTCATCTGGACATCATGCAGTCTTCAGAACAAGAGGCAGCCCTGTCATCCATATCTGGAGCTCTACAAAATCCCCTCGGGCCTGGGAAGGTACAAACTTCAGTGGGAGCTTTCTCTGTGCCTGTGGCACTCACAAAATCCACCTGGACCCTGCAGCATGAAGTGAGAGCTGGCTTTGTGGCATCTTCTCCCCATCTCAGGCAGCAGGGACTTCACTGCCCATCTATCACTGTGAATCTTATAGGAACTACATCTTTAGGCCACCATACCTCCATCAAACTGGTGAAATTGTCTGACAGTGCCAGGAGCTGTTAAGAGGGATGCACAGACACACAGAGTCTGGACAAGCAAAGTCCAAATCTGTACTTTGAACCTGACCTCATGAAAGTCCACTCTGCCTGGGGTATAGAGAGAGGTCTCAGGGGTTTCACCTCTCCTCCAGGACTCAGCAGTCCTGAGATGGTTTACAAAGGTGGTTGTTTACTGTTTGCTCCTTCAAATAAACTTCTGCTTCCTTGCTATGCTGTGGTACTCTACCCTCAGCAGATAAAGCAGCTCCTGATGATCTCTCCACAGGGCCTTTGTTTGCTGCTGTAACAATCAGAGCAGCAGCAGGAGGGGTTTAAATACCCTGCTCCCAGCACACACAGCTCAGAGAGGATGGGAAGAGAGAAGAGATGGTGGAGGGAGAGGTAATGGAGAGCACAGAGGGAAAAAAGGGGAAAAGATGATGAACAGGCTTGTTTCTCCTCAAGGCCCACAGTTTCCCAGGAAGGATAGAAATGTTATCCCAGCTGCCCTGATAAACACAGCAGAGGACAAACACCAGACTCCTTTCCTGCTCCAGGCAGCAGAGTAAAAGTAGCTACTTCCTGAAGAGCCATAGGAATTTGTGGGGTTGTTCCTCCTAACAGCTGTAAAGGACTCTCACAGATCAGAAAGGAAATGTTTCAAGTCCCATCCCACTGATTTTCCAGAAAGCGCTCTGAAGCATCCACCAGCAGTACCCAGAAACTCCTTCCTTGGAGCCAGAGCAGAATAAAGAGGACACAGAGAGGCAGGAGAAAGTCAAGGGAAAGGGAGGCTTGGCAGAAAATAAAGTAGCTTCTTTTCTTGCTGGAGTTCTCTCTAATTTACCTACAGCAGAACTGTGCAAATTTGCAATAATGGCTGGGAGACCCATTGTGAGCTACTGAACCTTATGAATTACAAAGTAATTGGAAAAACACAATGAAAACAATGTTTTGCTCCATAAAGCATTCCTAGTTCCTTCACTGGGATGGCTAGAGGTCTAGTTATTTAAAAGAACACTTTGCAGTGTGCTGCCATCCTTAGAGGGAATGCTTAGCAAAGAAATAAACAAATGCTGAAGTTCTAATAAAGAGAGACTTCACTGTGAGCAAGCAGATCAAAACTATTACCGCAGTAAAAATTAGGTTTTGGAAGAAATATCCAGAAGCAAATGAGCTGTACTGGATTTTACAAGAGTGCGGGTTAATGAAATTATCCTTGGGGCTGTTGTGCAAACCCTCACTCAGTCCTCTCTGTTTTAGGGAAGCCCCCTTGTCCATGATCAGGTGGCACAAGGCAGAGCTCAAACCCCTGTGGTGTGAGCAAGGACCCTCCTCTGCAGTGTCTCCTCTCCTCCTGCAATCCTTGGAGCACTCAGGGACACCCTGTGCTCCTCACAGCTGGGTGCTGCTGGGGATGCATGGTACAAAATCGTGCAGAGAAGACAAAATCCTCTGCCATAACACTGGCACACCTCAAAATGAGTAGAGATCTGGGAATGGACAGCAACAGCTAGAGTTCACCCCACGAGCTCTGGCTGGAGCATTGTGGGGCTGCAGGGGCCAGGCTGCACCTTCAGGCACATCCTGGGCCCCTGACAAGTCTCAGAACCCTTGTGAAATGAGGAAAATGTTGCCCTCTGTTTTGTAATTTTTTCTACTTCCACCTATAATACCCATATTCACACCTCACGTGCACAGTAATAAATTAGGAGCATGCACAAGATGATAAAGATGGTAATTTT